>PVHX01011086.1:0-66159 GCA_004024805.1 Geosciurus inauris | reverse complement strand
AGTTGGGGCAACTTGGTAAGACCCTGAGCAACTTAATGAGACCCTGTCTTGAAATCAAAAATAAAAAAGGTTGGGGATGTAACTCATTGGTAAAGCACCACTAGGTTCAATACTCTGTACAGAGAAAAAAACCTTTGTTGCCAGGAACAAGTTTCTTTTTCTGCTTGAACTCTTACGCTGTTTTCAGAATGGACAATGTCAATGACACACTTGGGGTTATTTCTCTTATGGTTCCATTTGCTAAGCCCCTCAGGGCTGAACGCAAGATCCCCAGTTGTGGCTTTTCTCAAATTCAGGTCTCCAAATCCATCTTAGAACTGGAGGTTTTTGTTTAATTTTATGTACTTTAAGATAGACCACATCAAATCCCTTTATGCCAAGGGATAAATCATCCCTGCAGAATGACAGTAATAGATGCAGAAATGCATGAACACTCGTCCTCGCTGTCCCCTACACTCATTCTCTGGCTCCTTCTCCACTCTCAGGGAGGTTGAAATAGTAACAATGAAATATATTAAGGACCTACCCTGGATCAGTCACTGTTCTAAGTAGTTTATATATATTTTCTCGTTTAACAATATTGTGTATGGGTTACCATTATAATCTTTATTTAAACATGAGAAAGTTGAGGCAGGTTAAGTTGCCCATCAAGCTCTCACATCTATTGAAATCCTATCTCCTTCCTTCACTAGCAGTGAACACCGGAGATCACATTGGACCTCCAAAATGTCTTTAGCCTTTGGGTTCCTAGGGGCAGAGATTCTTGACCCATCTGGAATTGGCTTGTGCTTTTTCTAATCAGTAAGTCAACCACAAGAAAACAACAACCAGGGGAAATGAAAGGAGAGGGGATTGGATGCCCACTGGAGAATCTTTTTTTGGCTTCTAACTATCCTGAGATCTACTCTGAACTCTAGTTGGTTCTACTGATTTAAGGAATTTGTGGAGTCTTAGGGACCTCAACCCATCTTTTTTTTTTTTTTATCTTTATTTTTTATGTGGTGCTGAGGATTGAACCCAGTGACTCACGCATGCGAGGCAAGCGCTGTACCACTAAGCCACAGCCAAGCCCCTCAACCCATTTTTTGGAATGTGATTTGAAGTAGTGCTGTGCTTGGGGATTCTTCCTGGGGCATCCCAAGTTCCCAAGGTTTTGGTCTGCTAGGAGACCAACCTGGCTGCAGGATGCTCCACGTGTCCTTTGAAGTGCTCTGCTTAAGGTGTCCCTGATTTCCAGAACTGGCACTAAAGGAAGATCCAGTCAGCCTATTTGGCCCCAAGTCCTGAGCAGATCCCATGTGGTATAGTGTCTTTAGTGCCTGGTGCTCATTCCTCTTAGCACTGAAAGAAAGACCAGCCACATGTAAGGGCAGGATGGGAGGTTGTAGTGGCCAGTCATGGCCAGGACTGTTACTCCGGGCCTGGCTGGAAGACAGACTGGGTAAATATAATCTTAATTTGGCCAATGAGTTCAGCTGACAGGTGCCTATAATCAATATGCAGATGTGACTAAATAACAAGACAATTTTTAAAAATCTAGACTGTCTAGAAGTATCTCAGTCAAACAACTATTTATCGAGCCCCTCACTCCCACATGCCAAGCACCGTACCAGATACTGGGGTCACAGCAGGCTGTAGACCTGCCAGTAGGGATCTGAGAGTAAGTGAGCAGAAGGACTCTGTACGCTGCTGCTTCTGTTGTGGGCAACTGCTGTGCTGGGAAAGCCTGGTCTTGGAATCGCTTTGGGTGGCTCTGCCTTTAATCTGGAGATGGTATCATTGCTCAAAACATTTTTTGGAAGTGCCCTTTAGGAATTGCCTTTGGAGCTGGTCTGGGCCACACAGGAAAATCCATCTCACTGTTTTATTTTATAGCCACACCTAGTTTGTAACCAAAAATGGTATTGCCCAGCTTGATGACCCACTTATCCCCCAGACTTGGCTCTGATTGACTTGCCTGTGAGCCAAAATTACATCCACCCATGAGGATGGATATTTACCACCACTGAGCATATTAGCAGTAATTTGGATCATTTTGCAGTAATTTCTCACTGGCCCAAACTCCCATTGTGCTTTGTATCTCTGTTGTAATACTCTGCTCAATCTCCCCTGTGGCAGAATTACCTCCTTCTGCCTCCCTTTTCCCCAGTAGGTTTTGGAGCCTGGGAAGGGCAGGGCTGTATGTCTGTAACCTGTGCAGTGCACAGCATGGAGCAGATATTTAAATGTGTCTATTTACTAAAATTGAACATAGGTGTTCTGGAGGAAGTTTCCAAAGAGGTTTTTTCAGAATTGCTCTGAGTGACAAAAGCATTGTTGGAACATCAGGCAATGTAGTAGGTTCTGGAATCTACCAGCCCCGGCTCCAATCTCTTTGTCTTTCTTAACAACTGTGTGGCCTTACATGAATCATTTATTCCTCTCGTCTTCCCTTTCCTCATCTGGAATAGGACTAATAACACTTGCCTTCAGGACAAGTGAGAATGTCCCATGTAATACCTGAAGCACAGATCCTAAAATGGGAATGACTCCTGTTATTTTCATACTGAAGAGAATTCTCATTTGGATGCAAAAATTCTATTGTTGTTTTTAATAATAACTCACCTGGTAGTCACATCATTTAAAAGCATGTGCCATAGAAAATTCATGCTGAAGGGCTGAGGATATCGTTTGGCTATTGAGTGCATGCTTAGATTGCATGAGGTCCCATGTCTCCCCAGATTTAAAAAAAAAAAAAGGTAAAATTTCTGCACTAGAGCCCATCCTAATTTTATTGAGATCCAGAAAGGGAATTTGACTAAGGTCACACAACTGGTTCATGGTAGAACTGGGCCAGGCCAGAGTGCCTTTTATGTGGTATTTGATTCTTGTCCCTACATTTGGTGGTTTTTAGCTTCCTTGTAAGGGCCAAAAACTCTGGGTCATAGTGTTCCTGAACAACCATAGTCAAGGATTTGGGATCTGCATTTGGGGAGCTACAAGCATATGCTTCCCAGGTCTTTCTGAAGTAACACTCTGTCCCTCTGCATGTCTCTTCCCTGGTCTCTCCCACAAGCAGAGTTGTGTAGCTCACAAAGCTGGCAGGAGTAACCAGGTACAGTGGTGCACACCTGCAATCCCAGTGGCTCGGGAAGCTGAGGCAGGAGGATCACAAGTTCAAAGCTAGCCTCAGCAACTTAGTGAGGCCCTAAGCAAATTAGCAAGACTTTGTCTCAAAATAAAAACTAAAAAGGGCTTGGGATGTGGGTCAGTAGTTAAGCACCCCTGGATTCAATCTCCAGTACCAAGAAAAAGCTGGCAGGAGTGATAGAGTTGATAGAAGGTGGTAAAGGAGCATGTCAGACCTGGTCACAGTATAGAGCTTACCACTGCTTAGCCTCTCTGAGCTTTGGTTTCTCTGTTTATAGAATAGGAACAATAGCAGTATCTACCTCATAGGATTGTTGTGAGGATTAAATGTGGGAATGCATGGAAGTGCTTAGCATATTTCCTGGCACATGGCAAACACGTTTTAATATTGAATATTATGATCAGCAGCACAGCCAAAACCAAGCCTCCTTCTGGCATCCCCGTCAGTGAGTCTCAAGCTAACCTAACCTGCTGTGAAGTCTTTACCTGGTCTCTTCTCAGGCAGTTTCCCCTCTCTTAATCCCCTTCTCATCCACAGCAATGTGGCCTCTCAGCTCTCCTGTCACCCCTTTCAGGGACCATAAGAGCCTGAAGTGATTAACAGAAGTTACCCACCAGGAATAGGTCTGGGAACCTCTGGATTTTCTTGATCATCAACTGATCTAGGAAGAAAAATGGACCATTGGCTTAAACAAGCACTGCCTCTCTTAGGCCTTTACATCTGGGGGGCTGGCATTTCTGCAGCATGGTAGACGCCCACATTATTACCCGTTGGATATCAGGTTCTTTGCACAGGAGTACTCTGTTGGCTGCATTTTTTTTTAACTTGACTAAAAGCTTTGAATAATTGAGGAGTTCTGAATTTCTGTTTTGAAAATATGATGCTTAATGAGACCAGAACAATCCAAATGACCCTAAATTTACAGAGGCCAACTACATACCACCCAAGGACAGTTTTTGTTGTGGTTGTTTTTAAGTAGAGAAATTGTATTTCACAGCTGTTCTTGCCATGCCCTGACTCTGGGTCTCAGCCCTCCCTTGATTCTGGATGTTACATCATTTCATTTCGGCTAATGTAAACACTCATCACCCTGAGTGTTGCAGGATTGTTCACTACAGTTTGAGATTGGGCTTCACTAGGTCAGCCATTGTGATGATTAATGGTTTCAGAAGGAAGTGCAGCAGGAAGAGGCTTTGCAGGAATGGAAGAGGTGAGGCAGCTCCATGTGAGATTCTGCAAAGGGATTAAGATTTGGCACCGGGCTGGGTTTCTGTGCAGCCTCTTAGGCAGAGAGCCCCAGGAGAGGGAAGCAGACTGTCAGCTGTGGCTTTGCACGCTCTCCGGGCAGCCTTGAAGGGTGGTTGGCTCTTCCTTCTCCCCGAGGTACCCAGTTTTTACCTTGTTAAAGGATGGATGTGGAGGATGGAGACTTAAAGAAGACCAGGTAAGAATTCTCATTTGTCTCAGAAGACCCCGAGGTTCTTAATGGATGGAATCCTGGGGACTGCTCCTTCACTGGTCCCATCCTGCAGTGTTAGCCAAAATATAATTCCTCTGAGACATTTTGCAAAAAGAATCAGAGGAATTTCTTTCCTTGTTAAGAAAGTTTCTAAAACATTTGAACCCAAAATGCTTAACTATTGAGATGCAAATTTTTTCTTTCCCTGAATCTAAGCTTTGAGATTATTTTTTTGCATTTTAATGTACAAGAGTTGAAAAGGATCCTGAGGGTTTGCAAGATGTTTTTATTCTTTTATTTTGTTTGTTTTGGTTTTTTACAAGGACCTATGATGTGTTATGTTTTAACATACAGTTTAGTGAAAACTTCTAATTCATTATATTCTTTAGGGTACTAGCTTTTGAATAAGTTGTTCTTTTAGCAGATTTGATTTTTCTTTCTTTTTTATCTTTTGGCTTTTGAGAATATGATACTGTAAGGAATATCCTGAAGTCTAAGTGATTTTTAAGAGGAAAGAACAATATTCAGGAGTTCAGCGCAAATAAGTTTGATAGCATCCCTAATTTAAGTGAGTTACATGGTTTTCGGTGCTTCAAGTATACTTCAAAAAGTTTCAGTGTAGATGTCCCTAGTTTGTGGGAAGGTTATGCAGTTTATCTGAGAGACTAAGCTATTTACTCACAAGCATTAAAAACATGTTAGATCTTTGGTAAGATTAGTTCAAGAAGAGATTATTACAAAAGTAGCTATCTATTCACCAGCAACTCAATTCCAAATTCTGGTCCTTTTTATTAAAAAAAAAAAAAGACCAAAAAAAAAAAAAAAAACCAAAACTGGAGTTAAAAATAACCTAAAATAAAACTTGAAAACTGTTTTGTTTCTCTGTATTTGGCTAACTTCATTGCAGAGTACTGTGTTTAAGGAATTCAAGCTATGAAGACTACTCTCAAAACGGCTTACACAATTCTATCTGCGAACTTCCATAACCTTCTGCAAGTGCATACAATGCTTTATGGGCATTAGGATTACATTTTTCGGTTAAGTGTTCCTTCTTTCTACAACCCTGGGAGATAAATAACAGCCCTAAGAAACTAGCATGCGAAATCATGTCAGTTTCCTGACACAAGCTCATTTTTCCTGTGTCAAAAGTCGCGTAGAAAAGTCCCATTTGCAGATCTCACTCCAGCTGGGGTGTGAGTGTGTTGGTGGGAGTGAACGGCTGTGGCTTTGTGGCAGACAGGTAGTTGTAGGAACTATTGATCATGTGAATTTATTGAAAACAAAAGGTTCCGTTTACTGTAGGGAATTTTGATTCTTTAGCTTTCACTGGGTGAGAGGATGTTTGTGCATCCCATTGTTCTTATTGGTTTTTGTTTGATGAGCCCTTTTAGTTCACATAATAGTTTGTTTTTCTTTTGGGAAACTGACTAACCAAGTATCTTGCATTTTTTTTTTTTTTTTTGTTATTTTAACTGTTTTGTTTTTGTAGTACTGGGGATTGAACCCAGGGCCTCATACAAGCACTCCACCACTGAGCTACATCTCCAACCCTATTTTTTTTTTTGTCATTGTAATCTAGCATTTTGACCATTGTGAGTGTTTTTATTTACTGGGATGGCTGCTAATGTTTTTTTTGTTGTTGTTATTCTGGGGTGAGATGGCTGATAATAAAGCCAGTTTGAACATTCATCTGAGAAGATGTGAAAGCAGGTAGAATCTTTAGGAAAAGAAAATTATTTCAAGGGCTAAAGCACACAAACCCTTAATTGTGCCGTGTCCATTCTCTTCCTATTATTGGAGAATTTATGTAAGCTATTGTAAGCTACTGTGCTTTTCATAATTGAGTTTAAAATAGTCATGCTACATAGTGTGGAAATAAATATAAACCCTGGTGTCCTGACTTTACTCATTGTCACATTGATAACATCTTAAGAAATATCCTTAGTCCTCAAATATTTTTAGAAGACAAAAACAGAATATGATTCTATCAATGTATTACCATATCCTCATCCTGTCTTCTTCCTCCTCAGCTATCATTTTGGAGAGAGGGAAAATTGTGCAGATAAATAATTGAGGAACAATTGCTAAGAACATCAGGAATAGTTGCCACAAGCTACCCTTTCCTTGTTAATGTGCTCTTGATAAAGTTTTTGCTTGTTATTTAATTTCTGTTGAAATAGTAAGGTGAACACCTAGTTGAAAACAACTCAAACAGGACAAAGAGTCCACAAAAAGTCTCTTGCATGGGGCAGTCATTGAGAGAATTTTACAAAGGTGTGAGAAAGGATTTAGAAGTGTTTCTCCAGCAACCCTGGCAGAGGAGGTTAAAACATAGCTTCCTGAGCTCTGCCTCAGGTAGATGGATAGATGGATGGATGGAGAAATAGAGAACATCACCCACTATATACCTGTCATCCATAGCACCCAAGAGACAGCTACAAATTCAAGGTCCTCATGACAACAGTAGACAGGTACAAAGAGAAGACTTTTGAGTTCCTCAGGATCCAACAGCTGTCTTGAGACAGTTGACAAAGAAAAATAAGAAGACAGGGACATGAAACAGAATATTAGAGTAGTGAAATCCAGGGAGCCTCAGCATAAAAGTGCTATCAAGAAATGCCCAGTGGGGGCAAACAGTCAATAGTTAATGAAAATATGGCAGTACAGGGGGGTTATGAGCCACCTGACAAGGATAATAAGATTGTGCTGGAAACTGGAGTAGGACTGGCTGAGCTAAGAAAAAATCAGGCCAATTAGTAATAATGAGGGTGTTTACTCGCTTATAGATTGGCCAAATACCTCCCTGGGATGAATTAGGACAAATGATCATTTCCTGTGCTAATGATTTTATGGAAGAAAAGGCAGCACAGCGCTGTAGAAGGTGCCTGAGAGTATCTGTGTGTCAGCCACTGTGATTTAATGACTCTAGTGAGAGTAAGGTTAAGTCTGCTGCAAGAATGGAAAACCAAGGCAATGTGTACATGACCATAAACAAGAAAATGAACAGTGATTATGAAAAGAATCAACAGACCTCAAAAAATCTTGCCAATTAATTTTTTAAAAAGTTTAACTACCTGACACCTATGGGAAGCATAAAGTATGACAAGATTCAAAAAATCCTTTGGGAAGGTGCAGTTGAGAAAAAAACAGGTTCCTTTTCCTACCCCACTTTCTTTGTCCAGTAAGAAAAGAATAAACAACTGTTTGTTAAACACATCTGTTTCAGGCATTATGTGAAAACCCTCTGTGTGCCTTAGTTTATTTTACCCTTATGCCTATGGAGGTTGGATTATTTGGAATAATAATGATTTATAGATGCAGCTCAAAGAGGATTGCACAAGCCAAAGACACTTCCTAAGAAAGAGACATCTTCAAAAATAGAAAGTTAATCCAGTTGGAAAACCACTAGGAAGCCCATGAAGAAGACCCACTCATAATTTAAAGAGCAATCTAGAGGACATCAATAATAAGCAAAAATGACAGGGCCTTTAAGAGTAATTGAAGTGAACCAGCCCAAAACCTGGTAGAAATTTTGTAGCTGACCAGAATATTGTTTGGGGGATATGAAAAGGAGCTATCACAATAAATGATTTGCCTTGCTCTTTTCAGAAAAATATGTCAAAATGAACACCATTCTCAGATCTCCTTTACAAGCAGAGATACTAGATCAAGTAGTCATAGATGCACAGAATGTTCTAGACCTAGTTGACAAACTGGATTTGAATAAATCACAGGAAAACATTGGCCTTCATCCAAGAATTCTGAAGGAATTCAAGGGTAAAATCATGGGGCTGAGTGAAAGCAACTAATTTTTACCTTCAAAAGTCTAGCAACTCCTTAAACTTTGGTAGCTTGGTAAAATAGCCTGGCTCTATTTCTTTGAACAGATATATATAAAAACATGAAATATAATAAATCAAATAATGTGTTTTAAATAGCAGTGACTGAATTCTCAAACCCTGTATATCACATCTTGAAAGTCTTTGTGAGCATTTCATTCTTGAAATTTCTGAGAATTACCAGCCCCTTACACTCATGTTAAACAAGCTTATCATAATTCATGTGAACTCAGTAGCAAAAACATAAAGAAACAAATGGACATTGACTCAGTGTTTTGAGAAGGTATTCATCATACAATGCTGCTTCATAAAGGGGGAAGAGGATTCCTGCAGCCTCAGACACCGATGCTCCCTGTCCATTAATTAAATAAATGACCTGTAGACAATTTGAGAACAAATCATCTTTTGAGGCCCTAACCTCATAGACCTGCTGTCCATTTTGCCTGGTGGCCTGGCACCAGGACCAGTTATCTCAGGCCTCTTCCCTTTCTCATGGTCTTGACTTTGTCTAACCCTGCAGCCCAGGTGCCCTGTGCTCTGCTTTGCTGCAGGTGGCCCTAGGTCTCTATCCCCCAGGACCTGTACAGCATATAGCAGGGGTAGCATGGGGAAGGGAAGCTGGGCAGTCAGACTAAGGTTAGAATTTGTGCTAGGCAAGACAGAGAGCCCAGTGTGGGGAGCTGATTACAGTCAAAAGCTAGCAGGAGTAAAGAAGCGATGTATCTTTCATTCCCCATAGGTCATTAAATCATTTAACAGATATTTATTGAGCTCCAAGAATGAGCTAGACAATGTACTGGGAATACAGATATGAATGAGACAGGCTTTGTGAGGAAGAGAAATATGTCAACATTTACAGTTGAGCAGGGTGTCTCAACTTTAGCACTAGTGACATCTTGGGCTACATGATTGATTATTTGTTGTAAGGACTGTCCTGTCCATTGCAGGATGTCAGTGGCATCCCTGCCCTCACTTTCTAGATGCTAACAGCATCCACTCACTCCAACAGGTGTACAACCAAACGTGTCTCCAAACATTGCTCAGTGTCCTCAGGAGGCAAAATCACCCCCCAGCTGAGAACCACCTCAGTATACTATGATAGGCATGAGAAGGGAAAAAGAAGAGACCTTGATGGGAGCTCACAGTGGATTCTCCTAACCCAGCTCTGGCAGTGGGGGGAGGCTTCCTGGAGGAAGTGAATCTTAGGATTGACTCTCAGGGTCACAGGCCCTTAGTTGAAAGTTTGGAAGAGGAAGGCTGAGAAAGGAAGTGCTCAGGTAGAGGGGACAGCTAAGCCTGGAGACCAGAGAGACAGCCCTGGGCCATGTGTTCTTCAGAGCACTACCCTTTTGGAACACAACTTTGTCAGTCCCTAAGTGGCAGAGATTTGGGTTAATGGCTTCTGGATGCTGTGCAGGGGGCTGCCACCAGGTGAGGAGGGGTGTCAGTGTAGAGGTGCTGAGGCTTATCAGTTTCAGTGCAGAGAGGGAAGAAATGGGCATCCCATCACCATCTTACTGTATTTTCCATAGAAGTAGAATTCTGACTACGTTAACTTCCCTTTTTGGCTCAAATGTATATTTTTGATTAGCTAAATCTAAGTAGATGAAGATTCAGAACTTGTGAGCAAAGAACTTTCTTGTGTAACTATAAATTGTGTCCAATTGCTAGGAATCCTGGACTCTTGGCAATGGTTTCACAATGTCAACATCTTTACTTCCTCTTCCCTTTTCACTCCCTCTAAAACTGGCCCCTTTCTAGAGGGAGACTGGCTCATATTTCTTCCAGCAAAGGTCTGTGTGCCACATGCTGGAGCTACCTCAGGCTCGTGGGATGATGACCAGATTTAGGAAAGATGCACCTTGTGTCTTCCTATGGTAGTATCCTCTCCGCAGCATGCCCCTGACACCAAGCACTTGCTGTGTTCCAGAAGCCACAGGACTGCCTAGGAGAGAAGAGAGGGGCACTGAAAGGTGGGGGAAAGGGAAATAATTGAGCCTGGTATCAAACTAGCCACTTTCATGTCAAATATTTTATTTAACACTCTCAGAAAACCCTTTGGAGCCAGTGGAATCATCTTCACGTTAATGAGACCAGGTTTAATTTTATCCATCTACTAAGGGGTACAGGTGGAATTTGTGCCTAGCTGTCAGATTCCAAAGCCCATATTCCTTCTATTATATTCATAATAGAAGGAATTCTATTCATATTCCTTCTATTCCTTCTATTTCCATATTCTGGATGACACACTTAAGCTAATGGGCTTGCTGCAGCCCAGCTCCATGCCTTTAGGACAGGCTCCTCAGGAGTCTTCCCAGGCTACAAAGCTGATCTGGACTTGAGTGACCACCAGGTCCAACAGCAAGACTGTCATCTCCAACTATTGTGGAGGTTTCTTAGGATCCAGGCCATCACTTAGGCCATCATTACTTGGGCCATCACTTCATTGCCTCATTCTAGATTGTTGAGACGGTCTCATATGCAGTTACCTTCACCCTCATAGTTATCCTGCTACTTATACCCAGAGCAGTACGGAATGATGCTGAAGAGTCCAGAACCAGGATTCAGGAGCCCTAGACTCTAAGTTCCTCTGCCTTGCACTTGCTGTTCGGTTTTGAATATGTTGCTGACTCTTTTGCAAAATGATAAGCCACCCAATAAACTCTACTTGTCTCTACTGGTTGCCCTGAATATGAGATAACATACTGGTTATAAAGTCAGGCTGAAAAGATGCATAACGATTTAGTCGTCATGGGGTTAAGGTTGCTGGGTTGGCAAGATTAGGACCTGTACTGAAGAGAGCTCCTCACAATTAGGCATCCAGAAAGGGGAAAGTGAATCAGTGAGTTTTTCACAGTATGAGTTTCTTAATGAACTTACTCATTTATTCAACCAATATTTACTGTAATCATTCTAAAATGATTAGGGAAGGTGTATAATGAACTGTTAATAAGATGGAGCTCAACCATAAGAACTCCTGAGAGGCCTGTGTAAATGGACGTGGGCATTACAGATGGGTTTTAAAATGAGCAATTCCATGTAAAAGCACAAATATCACTGACTGGAGTTTTGGAAAAATTCAGTTACTTATACAGAAAGGAGAAAGCTCAGAGAAGAGAGAGCCACTAAGAGGCTGTTGTTGAAATCCGAGTATGCTGTGCTGAGGCTTTAGAAAGTAGAGCAGTCAGAATGGAGAAGAAAAGTGTCTGTCCGATTCATATTCCAAAACGTCATTGGATGGCTAGCCGGGGACTGAAAGAGGAGAGACAGGCAACACTGAGGTTTCTAACCTATAAGAGTGGACAGAGAGAGCAGCTGTGGTAGATCTGAGTGAGCTTGTTGGAAGGTGAAAGGTCAATCTGGAGCAGGCTGACTGGGCAGGGATGGCAGAAGGGTACTGGTGACCTGTTGTCACGCAGGTGCTCAACTCTCACCTGGACAACTACGCTTAGGAGTCTTAGGAAGAGGTTGATTTTTATGTCATCAAAGAATCTGAAGTCTATTGGAGAAAAAGCAGGTGCAGAACAAAACATAAGACTGCTAGAGATTCACCATTCAGTCATTCTTGTTTAAAAAACTTTTTTTTTTTTTTTGGTACTGGGGATTGAACTCAGGGGCACTTGACCACTGAGCCACATCCCCAGCCCTATTTTGTGTTTTATGTAGAGACAGGGTCTCACTGAGTTGCTTAGCGCCTTGCCATTGCTGAGGCTGGCTTTGAACTCGCGATTCTCCTGTCTCAGCCTCCCTAAGTGCTGGGATTACAGGCTTGAGCCACCGCGTTAAAAAACTTTTTAAACAAAAACTTCTTATTGTATAAATTTTCAAACAAACACAGAAATACAGAGAAAAGTATGTGAACCCCCACATAGCCATTACCTGCTTCAGCATTTATCAGCATTGCCAATCTCATTTCATCAACCTTCTTCTCCCAAGAGCATTTCCCCTCCTGGTATTTAAACCCCTGGTATTTAAATCCCATCTCATGCATAAATACTTCACTTTATATTTTTAATAGATAAAGACATCTTTAAAAACATAAACAAATTTATCATACCTAAATTAGTAATAAATCCAAATTAGTACTTAATAACAAGTCTGTATTCAAACTTTCCTGAGCCAGGCACGGTGGCACATGCCTGTAATCCCAGCACTTAAGGAGGCTGAGACAGGAGAATTGCCAGTTCAAAGCCAGCCTAAGCATTGGCAAGGAGCTAAGCAACTCAGTGAGACCCTGTCTCTACATAAAACACAAAATAGGGCTGGAGGTGTGGCTCAGTGGCTGAGTGCCCCTGAGTTCAATCCCCCGTACCAAAAACAAAAAAAAAACAAAAACAAACTTTCCTGGTTACACTCCAAATGGCTTTTATCTTTGGTTTTTGGAACAAGAATCAAACAAGGTCTATATGTGACATTTGATTGATATGTCCCCCACGTCTTTAACCTCCAGCAGCCCCTCTTTTTTTATACAGTATTTACTTATACAGGAGGCAGTGGCTATTGTCCTGCAGAACTTAATTCTGCCATTTTAAGAACACCTTGAATTACCATTAGAGATGTGCATCTCCAGTCCAATATTACCATCATTAGGTAACTGGAATATCTTTCTTGTGTTCCTCCTGCCTTGGGATTCTCAGCCATCACAGCGGATGCTGCTTAGGGTTCTGAGGAGGGAGCCAGGTACCTGGCTGTGCAAGGGCAACCCGGATTTTCTTTATAGGTCATGTATTGAGGGCACTGCCTGTGTGATGCCATGCCAAGCCATTTGGGAAATGCAGGGAAAGAGGAAGTGCCTTTTCTTGGCTCTGAAGAGTTTATCACTCAGTTGGAAGGAAGAAAGTTACGTGAAACCAACAGATTAACATAAGCAGCACAGCGGCAATAGGAAGTCAAGTAACGCTGTGCTTGGCTTCAACCCCAGTCTTGACACTTAACAGCTGTGTGGTCCTGAACACGTTGCTTCACATTTCTGAACCTAATTCTTCATCTTTAAAAGAGGATAAAAAAACTCTGCCCATTTCAAGATTATATGAAAAGCAGGCAGCATATAGATGTTAGACATTAGACACCAGGAGTTGACCGTAGCCCAGCTAGAGCTGGCTTCTTCCTGATGATATTATTTTGCAGTCCCTGAGCACTTTACTCTGCTAGTCCTGTGCCCAGCACTTCATATCACCTCATTTTAAGCTTTTCCACAACCCCATTCTACAGATATCAAAACTAAGGCTTAAAGAAGCAATTTGTGCACATTCACCTACATAATGAATGAGTATTTGAACCTAGGCTGATCAATTCAGAGCTCAGAGCTCACACTTTAAACTGCTAGGATGTATTACTTTTTCCAAATAGGTTAGTGAGGTTCAATATCCTTGTTTGTGAAGATACTGTTTGTATCCTTATAAAATTTTACCTATTTTATGAAATTATCATCAAAATTAAATAAGACAAACTATATTCAACAAAGCCCCCCAAATATTTGTTTTTATGGTGGCTATAAAATAGTAAATTATTATACCAATGGTTGGAAAATTGTGAAATATTAAGTTGTTCAGAACCAGCCATAAGCATGAAAGGAATATGGAAAATGGAGATGTTAATGTTGATAGAAGACTTTTATAGTGAGGGAGGAGGAAGATAGGATCCCAAGGGTCCTTAGCTACCACAAGGGTTAAACTCACTTCATTGGCAGATAAGGAGCACAATCTAAATCTCCTACTTGTCCTGAGGTGCTTAAATGGTCAAGGAGAAAAGAGATAGGTTTCCCTGGCCCCTGTAAGAAGAGTATATAAGAAATAACAAAAAGAGGCCCTGATTAAGAACAAGGAGCTGTGGGTAAGTCTCAGCACAACTTCTGTTCAGCTCTGTGGCCTCAGCAAATTACTGAAATTTTTTTTTTTTTTTTTTTTTTTTGCATTTCGTTGTTTCTTCTCAGGCAAAATGAAGATCTTTTTTTTTTTTTTTGGTACTGGAGATTGAACTCAGGGTTACTCTACCACTGAGCCACATCCCCAGCCCTATTTTGTGTTTTATGTAGAGACAGGGTCTCACTGAGTTGCTTAGTGCCTTGCTGTTGCTGAGGCTGGCTTTGAACTTGCGATTCTCCTGTCTCAGCCTCCCTAAGTGCTGGGATTACAGGCTTGCGCCACCGCGCCCTGCTCAAAATGATCTTTAAGGACTTAAATCTTAGGGTTACTTTAGGGATTGTATGGGATAAAGTGAGAACCAGAACAGAATCAAGAGAAGTCAAGAACTCCATGTGGCCGTCCCTGTGTCTACTGGAGTGGCAGTTGTCCCCTTTCCTCACCTCCCGGAAGGGCAAGAGAGACAGGTCAGGCTACTAAAGCATCAGGGTGATGATGCTTTTATCCCTTCTGCAAAAACAGAGCCCTGGATAAGAATAGGTAAGAGCTCAGAAGAGAGGGCTTGGTTTTGTTTCTCTGGACCAAGCAATTGCTTTTGCTCCCCATATTTCCTTGAGTGAGAAATTTATTCCCAATTTCTCATAAACTTTAAAGGAGGGCCATTTAGTCTAAAATTATGGAGTCATTTGTCCTTGTGATTCTGACCACCTCTGGGACTCTTCCCTTCTTCTGGTGCTCAGGTTCTCCACACCTGGGTCTCTGCAGGTGGGAGAGAGATCCAAGGCCACTAATACTTCGGTATGAATTTGTTGTGTCTGCTCTTCCCCACTAGGGAAGCTGATGTACACAGAAATAGACTGCGGCCAGGCAGGTGAGTGATGCCAGCCTGGGAGGGCATATCGGGTGCTGAGGGGACCCATGAGAAGTCCCTTGCCCAGAATTGGAGGCTCAGGTGAACCTTCCTGGAGAAAGCACCTGGAGACTAAGTATGACTTAGCCGTAGTTACCAGGAAGACGAAACAGTATTTGCAAAAGCCTGGAAGTAAAAGAGAAGTGAGTCCCTGATGAGTTTGGGACTCATCCTGTGGGGAGCTATTTCTGAAGCATTGCGAGGCCCTTAGAACTCTCCACAGAGAGAGATGGTCACTGACCCTCCATATCCCTGAAGAACCTTGCCCTGACTCAGGGAGGAAATGGGGTATGGGACAGGTGGGGGTAGAGAAGCACTTTCTAGAATTCTTTCACCTGCTAACCAACCAACCTATGTGAGCAGCACACCCCTCTGGTTTCAGTTTTCTTATCAAGCAAGGACTCCTTGATATCCCTTTTGTCCCTCAGCCGCTCTATGGCTCTCTGAAATTATTTTTAAAGCTGAGGGGAAAAAAAATCGAGTAACTACTGAAAACAGATTTCAGTCCTTATTAGGTTGCAAAATGGGAACAGAGACAGAACCTGGTATTGAGAAAGAATTCAAAGAAACATTTGAGAAAAGACATTTTGATATTGAATAGATAAAAGATTTTATGGCAAATCTACTCAATGCTGAGTATGAGTTACCAACAAGCGAGAAATGAATCACAGGAGAAATCTGAGTAAGGCCTTTTCATAAGCAAATGGGTTTTTGAAAACAAGTGACCAGGGCCTTTGCTGGGGAGGGGTGAATTACTTGGAAATATGGTAGCACAGGTGATGATGGTGGCAGATATGTATCAGAGCCTGAGCTCTCTGGAGGTGCCGGCAAAAGTCGGGGAGCATGGAGGATGCTGCTCTCTGCTCTGTGTGAAGGCACTGGGGGGCATCCAGCTCTGAGGCTGGGAGACCATCTATGGAACCAGGGGATCACCAGCTGGCTGTGTGGAGCTGGCATCTCTTACATGGTAGTGGGTATGTGACAGGAAATTATGTGGGGCACCTACCGAGCTGCCTGAGGACCTCTGAGGCTGAGTCAGAAGGACTTAGAAAACAGCGAGTGTGGCTACAGATCAGTTGTTTGCTAAGGTCAGGTTCTGATAAGGAACCCAAGAATGGAGAGGAGAGTGGATTTTCTCTTCTGTGGCTTTCTCACATGAGCCAGATGCATAGCATGAGGCAGTGTCACTGTGGTCACAACAGTAACAATAAGAATCAGCTAATGCCAAACATTGGGCCAGGTCCATTATCTGCATGATTTCCAAGCCTCACAACCCGTCTAAGGAGAATTATTTGTTTTATTCCCTTTTTTACTTCATATTACAATGAGCCAAAAAGGTTGAGCTTAAAAACTAGTAAATTACAGAGAAGAGGATTCATCCCCAAGTTTACCTCATTCTCTTTCCTGGGACACGATATGAATTTTTTTCCCCAAGAATTTGTGTCAATTTGCCATGCTTACATTAATGCAAGACATAAACCACATTGAGTGTATTGCTTTACATTTAAGTTTAGTAATTGCAAAAATGATGTCTTTGTGTCTCTTTAATCTGCATTTCTTTGCTAACTAGTAAAAGGAAGCGACATGTTTGCTGATGACCATTCCTGGTGAGCTATCTTCTTGTTTTTTGTCTATGGCCAGCCCTTTCATGTCACAAGTGAAGATAATATAGTCCAAAACTTAAGTGACCTGTCCAAGGTCACACAGCTAGTAGTTATTGGAAGGGTGGAAACCAGACCCTCCCTCATAGGCTCTCCTGAGTCCTCATACCCTTGCCCAGGGCTGCACTGCTAGCTCTTAATCCTGCCACCTCTTGCCACATTCTGGGTGGGAGGTATGAGAAGCCCCGCTCATCCCCATGACTGTCCAGGGGGCAGGAAGAACAGAATAGGCAGCTCTTTGGCCAGAGCATTTCGACATGAAATCCTTGGAATCTCTTCTGATGAATAATAGGTGTCCTCTCTGACATACTGGTTTGTTTTATATTTTTCAAAAAAAGCAAAGAAAGCAGCAGTTGGAGGCAATAGCTGGCATGTTTTAAAAGAGTTCTCACTGGAGATTTTAAAAGCTAATACAAAAACCTCAAATAAACTGTCCATCACAATCCAAAGATGAAAACACCTAAGATCCTGCCGAGGCACTTAGGGACAAGAACAGCCATTACTGTGAAATCTGATGTTTAATGGACGCTGATTGCCAGGCATCGTACCAAGTTCTGGAGTATTCACATTTATTCCTCACAACCACCTGATAAGAGAGATACTGTTGTTGTCATTATCACCATTTTATAGATAGAAATACTGAGACTTAGAGAGTTTAAGACATTTTTTTTCAAAGTTATGGAGATAACAAGTGGGAAGCTGGGGCTTGGGCCTGGGACCAGCCTCCAGTGCTTGTTCTCTCAGTTGTCACGCTGCCAGGCACCCCGAGGATCGTCCTGTAGCCAGGGGAGAGGCTGTGGCCCTTTGGCTGACCTGCAGGAGAGCAAACAAATCATCCTAGCCACTTTCAACAATAGATCTTCATCCAGAAAAGAGCACCAGAAAGCAGCTTGTGGAGATCCTTCTTAAGATTAACAACGTCAATTTTCTGCTCCAGTAATTGAGGCTCAAAAAATTTGCTGCAGGTACAACTCTGTAAGTGTAGCATCTTGACCTCTCCTGGGTTGTTACACTTCACCCCCACCATGCATATATGCATTCATGTGCCTGCATGTGCATTCGTATGCACACAATACACACTCACAATGCAACGTACACACCAAAAAGCTAAGAATAAAATGGGTTCGAAGAATTCCAGCAAATGACTGAAAGTACAGACTCTGAGACTGGAGGGCACCATGCTCGGGTGTTCTAATTCCTTCTTTGCCAGCGAACTCGTGTCTACTTTTGCAAGAGAAGAATCATTTTGATTTTAGCCATCTTTGCAGATGGAGGTTTTTCAGTGTAAATTACTCTTGACCCTTCTTATGTAAAAATGGAGAACAGCTGATTCTCATCTGGTCTAAATGTATGGTTTTCCATGGTACTTTTACGAGCTGAGTAGGATGAGCAGAGAGGAAGTGGTGTTTAAAAGCATCGATGTGCGACTGTGCTCAGCTATCTTGTGTTGCCTCTAGCAACTAAGATTTATTTTATAAACACATATATAGTGATTATCAGCAGGCTCTGTTGCAACAACGTACAAAAGAGTAACATACTCATCACAGCCCTATGAGAAGGAAACTGAGGCAGAAAGGAGCTGAGTGACTATCCTGAAGCCACATAGCTGGAGAGTGGCAGAGAAGGGATCGAGACTCAGGGAGTCTGAATTCCATGTTGCATTAGCATTACTTGTGGGTAATTGCAGTTTCTCTTAAAGGAGAGTTGGTTATGTGCATGCCGGGCTTCTCTCACAGAGAGTCAGCCTGAAGTTTGTGTGTTCTGTGACCTTGGGGGGGGGGGGGGGGGGGAGAGCCTAACCACAGCAAGCAAAGGGAAATGAGTCAGAGCCTGTTTACAGTAGTGATTTATTTTGTGAGAACGATTTGTCGAATGAATGAGCCAATGAAACATGTTCCTTTGTGGCTTCTGTTTGCCACTTTGATATTCCATGATTTATTTCTTTTGATCTGCTAAGCCATCTAATTTAAATACCCACGAATTCAGATGCTATGGTTGGCCTTCAGCCCTCCTCTCATCCCCTGCCTCTGGGACAATGGACTTCATTACATGTCACTAGGTGAGTGTGGTTTGTACTTCAGAATAGCTGCATGTATGGAAAAGTTATTTGAGTGACCTATTTTCAGACCTGGACACAAGATGTAGCTGAGAATTCAACATGCACTTTCTCAAAAGGAAGCAAATATAAACAGTCCTCTCATATGGTATCCTGCACATGGGAATCCTATGTTTTAATGGTTTCTCTTCTGACACTGGAATATCATATGTTGGTCATGGGAAAGGAAGTCCCTTACTTGCACGTCTTTGTGATGACGTGAAAACCATGGGATGTGAGAGCCAGAGAGGGTCCTAGACATCATCCAGCTGAGTCTCCCATTGTATCAGAGGCTTTAGAGAGAAGCCTGGTCAGTGGTGTTGAACTTGGGACTTGAAGCAGGTACCTGGCTATGGCCAACAGAGTTGGGCAATGCTGGGATGAACTCTGAAAAGTTGGTGTTCAGGGATTCTCTGGCCTGCCACAGCTTCCCACCTGTCCCATCCAGCCTCGGCCATACCCGATATCAGGATCGCTGGTCTGTAGTTTCAGGTTTTCAACATCTTTTGGGGGCTTCAGGCCTACAAACCCTCTAGCTTCGGGCCCTTATCTCCATTCACACCAACAGTGCACTGACTACCAGCCTCGAGCACATACATACCAAGCACTTGGAAGACACGCACCCCTCAAGCCCACAAAGCCAGTCTTGATTACCTTCCCGAATGCTGCCATTGTGTGTTTCATTGGTTGATGTATCCCAACCACCTAGAATAGTCTCTGGCACATGGAAGGCATTCAGTAAATATCTATTGGATGAATGGAAGACTCCTTTTTTTCCTATGAATTAATTCTCACTCCTGATCCTGATGTTCCAGGCCTTTTCCCATCTGGCACTAATCTTTTCCCATTCTGTCTACTCTTACCCTTCTATCCTCTGGTAATTCTCAAAAAAACCAAGTTGCTCTTTCTTTAGACTAACAATTTGTTGAGTGTTTCTGCCAGGCACCTCTGTGTGAATGGTAACTCATTTAATTGGCATAACAACCCTATGAAATTTGTACTATCATTGTCACCATCTTACAAACGAGGAAACTGAGTTCACAGAGAGGTTGGGTCACCTCTGGAAGGGCACACTTCTACGATGATGCAGAGCTGGGATTACAACCCAGGTAGTGGGCTTCACAGCCCATGCGCATGCCCGCTGTGCCGTGGCCAGTTCTTCTATCAACTTATTTTTAGTTAGAATTTTTTTAAAAGTGCAGAAAGTTTAAAAAAAAAAAGGTGACAATTGCCCACCCTTATCAAAATAGATAATGAATGTGTATCATTCTAGATGGTTTCCTTATATTTGCATGAATATTTATAGAATTTTAAAACAAAATTATGCCTATTACAACTTACCTTTTTGACGTTGCATTTTTGAGTTTTTGAACATTAGTACATTTATGTCTACCTTCTTTTCACTGTTGCACAGATTTCCATTCTATGGACACACCATAGTTTATTCCATTCATCAGTTCCTGTTGATAAACATTTAGGATATTCCTAAGATATCTTCCCTTTGGAACAATGTTAGATGAACATCTTGGTGTACCTCTGTGCAATGTTAAATATTTCTATAGTTCAGATTCCTAAAATTAGAATTGCTGAGTCTTAGAATAGATCTATACACTTAAAAACTGAAGGATGCTGAAAAATGGTCCTCTTGAAAAGCTGTCCGTTTATCTTCCCACAAATAATTTCCTGCAATTCTCACTGATTTTTCTTTCCTCTGCCCTTGAATTCAGGAAGTAGACCTCAACCCCCTTCTTAACAGTTCCCGTCCTCTCTGAGAACGTGTTTTCCACTTGTCCTGCCTTTCTGCAGAGTGAATTTATTCCTTTTTCCCACATTACTTGGCTATAGCTGATCCCCCTTGCTCACTTATTCAGGCTCCTGTTCTCTCTCCCTCCCTTACCCTTGCTCTCTCTCCTTCCCTGGGCCCATCCCTCCTCTCTCTATCCTCTCTCTATTCTCTCTCTCTCCTTCTTTTTTCCTCCCTCCCTTTCCCACATCCCTTAGTAATGCAAAACCATAATGGAGGTACAAGCCCAGATTTCTTTGCTAAGATGTTATGTTTGTATAATTATATCAAAACGGATTCTAGGGGCTGGGATTGTGGCTCAGTGGTAGAGGGCTTGCCTCATGCGTGAGGCACTAGGTTTGATCCTCAGTACCACATAAAAATAAATAAAATAAAGATTTTGTGTCCATCTACAACTAAAAAAAATTAAAAAAAAAACAAACAGATTCTACTGTCATGGATAACTGAAAAGAACCAGCAATTTAAAAAACACAGAGAGAAAGAGAGAGGATGAACTTTGAGGCTATTTAGAGAAAAACAAATTCTGTATTCCTGGCTGTGGCAGTACTTTACACCAGGTGGGTCGGGGTTGGTTCCTGCATGGTCAGTGTTTGACTGTTGGCAAAGATGACCCCATTAATCCAGCAGTGATGAAGAAAGGACAGAAGACAGAACTAGAAAAGAGGCTTTGAAGTGACGAAGGAGATGGGAAAGGGAGACACCACCCCCTCGCCCGTGTCTTACATACATTACTGCATTTCATTGCCAGTGAGAACAGACTAAACAGATTAGGAATGTTCTGTCTGGAGAGGAGGAGGATGTGGACAACGTTTCTAACGTCATAAATACTTCTCTAAGATACTCCTTGAACTTTGAGTGGATTTAAGAGAAAAGGAGCAAGTGGTACTTTCATCTGATGGCCTCTGGAGCCAGAAGTGTGACACAGATGGACAATTTAAATAGATTTTTAAAACAAGATTTTAGAAAACTTTATGGTAATGATTTACCACGTGATCACTGAGGGAAGTTAGAATGTTTTGGGGTCCTTAACCATTCATGTTGACGTCAATGGGTCCAACCATGCTTACAGCCCTAGAGCCCATGCAGGTACATGGCAGGGGAGGGAGGGAACATTCTGAGTTCCCTGCTCTTCTCTTTAAACAAAATCTCTCTATTTCTGATCCATGGTAAGTTCT
This sequence comes from Geosciurus inauris, assembly GCA_004024805.1. Classification (NCBI taxonomy): domain Eukaryota; kingdom Metazoa; phylum Chordata; class Mammalia; order Rodentia; family Sciuridae; genus Geosciurus; species Geosciurus inauris. The sequence continues at coordinate 44,225 of PVHX01011086.1, read as the reverse complement.
AGGCTTTTTTCCTTTAAAATTTTTTAAAATATTTATTTTTTAGTTGTAGGTGGACAGAATATCTTTATTTTATTTTTATGTGGTGCTGAGGATTGAACCCAGTGCCTCACGCGTGCCAGGCGAGCACGCTACCACTGCGCCATAACCCCAGCCCCCAAGTTCTAGGCTTTTACATGAGAGTTCCTTTGAAGAAAAATGTTATACTATTCAAATATTTTAAAAGTCTACAAACCATTGCATTAGTTGTTTGACCTGCTATTGGAGGTAAGCCTTGGGCTGGCCCCCTGTGGTTTTACCTGTGGACCAAAGAGAAGCACCATTGCTTCTTGTGCTTCTGTGGTACAGGCTACCACCCACAAGGCTTGTAGCCCATCCCCGACTCAGGCATGGAGGAGGGCAGGTGAGAGAGAGCAAGTGCAAATACTTGCAGAAACTCCTGCCCCCACCCCACTTTGCCCCAGGCAAGATCTGAGCTCCCCTGCAGTGTGGCATCTGCAAGTGTTTTATCCACTATGTGCTTCCAAAGGAAGAGGGAGGGAGGCTGGCAGCCTCAGCTTTGCACTAGTTCAGGTTCATCCCTCCTCTGTGCTGTCACTGAACTGGTTATACAACCTTTACTCTTAGCTGAACTTTCCCTTGGGCCCTGAGTCAGAAGACAGGGATTAAAGTCTCTGCTTAGCCATAATGCAATTGCATGACTCTGAACCTGTCTAACCTCTGTCTCTTCTGTGTCTGCAACACTTCTTACTTGCATTATCTCAATGAAGTTTCCTCATAGCCCAGTAGAAGCGTTGCAGACACACAGAAGAGACCTGGCTGAGATAATTCAAGTACAATTTTGCAGAATCTCCCTGGAGTGTGGTAAGCCCTCAATAAATCACAGTGTCAGTAGTCAGAGTTGCTGTTGATATTGGGTTCCACGCTTCTGTCATTGCTGAGCCCATTCCCATCCCTGAGACTCAGAATGGACTTTTGACTCCTGCTTCAGTGCCTGCTCCTGAGCCACTAATTCCCCACCCGGACATCTGCCTTTTCCTTTCCAGTACCACAGCTCACCTGATCAGTGCTAGGCTTTCTGTCTTTTACATCTGGGTGGACATCACAAAGGACAGTGCATAATACACAGTGATACATAATATTAGCCCTATTTATTTGTTATTGCATTTAGAGAAGTGCTTTATCTTTTAAGGGCATGGCTCATCTATTTGTTTTATATTTGATAGTGTTCCTTTTCTGCAGTTGAAATGTAGAAATGTCAACGAAGGGCTTTTCAGTGTATTCATGAGAGGAAGCCCAGATCCTCTGCTTCCCAACTTCTTACCATTACACATCAAGATATATCATTTTTTATCAATATACTTGCAGATGTCCCTGTGAATCTGGGAATAGGAAGAGGGCAAGATTTTAATTTCTATTCCTCTGTGGCCATACCACAATTAGCTGCTAAAACACAAGAAAATTATCTAGGTATTAATGAAAAAAAAACTTTTAAATTTTTACCTATTCTTATTTCACAATGTTCTGGTTTTATCCCAGCAAATAACTGTTAAAAGGCTTATCAGATTTATTGTATTATCAAAAGTCAAAATAACACAATCCACAAATGGGATAAGGATCTGAACAGACACTTCTAGAAGATGATATATAATCAGTCAACAAGTATGTGAAAAAATGTTCAACGTCTCTAGCAATTTGAGAAATAACAAATCAAAACTACTTTCAGATTTTATGTCACTCCAGTCAGAATGGCAGTTATCAAGAATACAAGCAACAATAACTGTTGGTAAGGATGTTGGGGAAAAGGCACACTCTTACATTGCTGGTGGGACTGCAAATTGGTACAACCAATCTGGAAAGCAGTATGGAGATTCCTTAGAAAACTTGGAATGGAACCACCATTTGACCTAGCTATCCTACTCCTTGGTTTATACCCAAAAGATTTAAAAACAGTATACTACAGTGACACAGCCACATCAATGTTTATAGTAGCACAATTCATAATAGCTAAATTGTGGAACCAACCTAGATACCCTTCAATAGATGAATGGATAAAGAACTGTGTTATATATACACAATGGAATATTACTCAGCATTAAAAGAAAATAAAATTATGGCATTTGCAGGTAAATGGATGGAGTTGGAGGATACCACACTAAGTGAATTAAGCCAATCCCCAAACACCAAAGGCCGAATGTTCTCTCTGATTAGTGGATGCTGATCCACAATGGGAGTGGTGGGGGGAGCATGGTTGGAATGGAGGAACTTTGGATAGGGCCAAGGGGAGAGAGGGGAAGGGAAGGGGCATCAGGGTAGGAAATATGGTGAAATGAGATGGACATCATTACCCTAGGTACATGTATGAAGACACAAATGGTGTGACTCTACTTTGTGTACAACCAGAGAAATGAAAAATTGTGCTCCATATGTGTATTATGAATTGATATGATTCTGCTGCTTTAAAAAAAGTCAGATGCCTAAGATAAAGAGAAAATACTAATAGAATAAAATAAATAACTGAACTGTTTGAATTAACAGAAAATGATATTAGGCTTAAAAGAAAGACCTTTTAAATAAAATTGTTTTGCCTCTGTAACCCGAAGATCCTGCCATCTTAAAGACAAATTAGTTTCGTCTCTCTGTGCCAAAAATCACAAGACCTTTCATTCTTGTTCTCATGATCCACTGCAATGCTCTATTCAGAAAGTTCTGGGGTAGACATTTTTTTCCTTCTTAGCTCCTTTGATGTTTCTCAAATGGAGACACATGGGGTTGCGGGTTCCTCATATGTTTTTAGACTAGAACAAAGCTGGGATCCAGGGTAATGTTTCACATGAACTTTGATGTTAGAAAGAATCCTTGGCAAATCATATTTGCCTTTCAGAATGATGTCAGGAGTCTCTACCTTTTCTAAAGTTTATCAAGGAAATAGCCACACATGCAGAAACTCTTTCATGCACCAATAGGTATATCATCACAGTTTTTATCATAGTGAAAACCTGGAAACAAATTCCCATTAATAAGAGAATGGTTCATTACAAGCTGGTTTGGAGAAGAACCTCCAAAGCAATTAAAATGAAGTCTGAAGAGTTTTTAAAAAGTATGATGGGGGCTGAGGTTGTGGCTCAGTGGCAGAGCATTTGCCTCACACGTGTGAGGCACTGGGTTCGATCTTCAGCACCACATAAAAATAAGTAAAACAAAAATGAAGACACTGTGTCCATGTATAACTAAAAAATATTTTTAAAAAATATATGGTGAAGCCAGGAGTGATGGTGGACTCCTGTAATCCCAGCGACCTAAGAGGCTGAAGCAAGAACATCGTGAGTTCAAAGTTAGCCTCAGCAACTTAGTGAGGCCCTAAGCAACTTAGTAAGACCCTGTCTCAAAATAAAAAATAAAAGGGGCTGAGGATGTGGCTCAGTGGTTAAATGCCCCTGTACCTAATAACAATAATAATGATAATGATAATGCAGTAAAATGTCTGGTTGGCATATCATGTAGAAAAAGCAGGGTGTACATTGTATGTGATGTGATCACAAATACATAAATTACATAGTAATTGGGACATCACATGTGAGCTTTGGCTTTTTTTTTATTTTCTAATTTTTCTGCAGTGAGCATGGATTTTTATAATTGGAGGGGGGAAAGGGGTTTTTTTGTTTGTTTTTCCTGAAACCAGAAGTATCATCCTTGTCTATTGGCAATTTTTGGTTTGATTTGGTTTGTAGAGCTGCAAAAGTTTCTTGAGATTTCTCTAGAACTGTTTCTTCACCTCAGGTAGTTGTTGGAACAGTCCAGGGCACTGTAGGAATGTTTGGCAGGATCATTATCCCCTACACAAGAGATAACAGTCACTTATCTTCAATTGTGACAACCAAAAATGTCTCTGTACATTACCAGCTGTCCTCTGGGAGGCAAAATAATTGGTTGAAAACCTCTGTTCTAGAACCATGTGTTGATACTTTCCCAAAGGCCCACTCCCCTGGAGACCCAGTAAGAGACAGCAGTAGCCAGTCGCGGTGGTACATGCCTGTGATCCCAGCAGCTACAGAGGCTGAGGCAGGAGGATCAAGAGTTCAAAGCCAGCCTCAGCAAAAGTGAGGTACTAAGCAACTCAGTGAGACCTCGTCTCTAAATAAAATACAAATAGGGCTGGGGATGTGACTCAGTGGTCCAGTGTCCTTGAGTTCAATCCCGGGTACTTCCCCCCACCCCCCTAAAAAGAGAGATAGTGGTACCTGCTGAATATATAGAGATCTAGGAATTCATTCATGAAACACTTGTTAGCCAGGAGATGTTTGGTAGTAGAAAGGTGTAGCAATAGGTAACCCTAACCCTTCCAGCTGCAGGCCAGGATTCCACGGGAGGAATTCAAACCCTGGCAGGCAGAGGCAGAATGAAGAGGCAGAGGGATCTGGAGCCAGCCACAAGGCTCGTGAAGACCGAGACACCAGCAATTTTGGTGACCAGAGAGAGGGACAAGCAGAATTCCCAATCTGAGATGAGAATAAAAGCAGAAATACAGTTGACTAGACATTGTGGAGCCTGCACCAGAGAACTAAAGCTCTCTAAATTCCTCCTGACAGGGAACAGGATTGTCCTGAGAGCCTGGGGCAGCATTCAGTGTGCTGGGGAAGGAGCAGGGCCCCTGATGAGGAGGTAGAAGGGTGGGCAGCTGGAGAGCCCCTGCAAGGATGGAAGGGGGTGGCTTGGGTTAAGACTGAGACATTTATACTCGGTTCTAGAAGAGAGGAAAGAAACAATTTCCTATAGGAAAGATCTCTAGAAGTGAATTTAAAAAGTGTGTACTTTTTAAATTTCCACGAGTAACACTTAGTTGCCTTTCAATGACAGTATCATGATCGATGGTTAAAATGTAATTTTGGCATTTTATAGTTCTTGAGTAATATATTCATTATTTTAAAAGTTTATGAAGGTTTATGGCTGTGGCAGTTTTGCTTTCCTGAGCTGTTGTTGATCATATCTCTGATTTATATGAGGCCTAGTCAGGAACACAATCTCTAATCATAAAATTTTTCCTATGGGAAAAATATATCTTGCTTTATGATAATGTACTTTATGACATGTTTTCCAGAAATAACGTGTGGCAAAAAGTAGAAGTCATCTATACAGTTGGTGTTTGTTTCTTCTGTGCATTTTTATACACTTGTCCCCCTTAGTACCTAATTTATTTTTCATTCTCTGCTAGAGATACATATTCAATATTTACTAGAGCTTGAAATGTTCTTTTTTAAAAAAATGTGAGGCATAAGGAAAATGAATGAGGAATTAGTAATATGGTAATTCAAATTGAGTATTTTATGTGTGTGTATATATCTCCATATATATATATATACACATTTTATTTCATGAACTAAATGTACTCTATTAGGTTGAATGATAGGAAATTTCCATTTTTAGAGATCAAGCCAGTCAAATATCAGCAAGTTCACATGGTTCAGTCTAATAAAGAAAATTTTTGTGAAATGAATATTCTGTTTTTTATTACTTTCTTTAAAATTCAGAGATTTGTTTCCCTGAAGACAGAGTTGAAAACTTTGGCTGCGTATCATACTGGGCATGGCTGGAATTCAACAAATTATTATTGCTTAGAATTCTTGTTTCCATTGGAACAAGAGTTCTCAACCCTGGCTGCTCATAGAATCACTTGGAACTTTTTAAAAGATGCTAATCCCTGGGTTCTACCCTAGACTGACAAATCAGCATTTTGCAGATGGTGGGGATGGTGTGTTATGGGTCTGGACTTGGGCTTCAGTGATTTTTGCTCCTCAGGTGACACTGAGGTGCAGCCAGGTTTGAGAACCACTGTGTGAGCATTTCACTTTGAGAAATCTCAACACAGTTTCTCTCTGCCTTGGAAAAAGAAAAGTGCATCACCTTGGCTCCTGACCTATGTCTTTTATCTTGCTTTGGACTAACAAAGTTCTAAGATGAAATGAAAAACATTAGTTTAACTTGATTGAACTACTGTTATGGTATTCACTTAATGGAACATTTATTGGGTACTTACTGTGTGTTTGATACTATGGATAGATATTTTGGGGAAATCATGACAAGACTAAGAAGAAGAATTTGGGTCTTTTAAAAAAGCTAATTTAAATATGTCTGGCATAGGCAAATCTATGAAGATAGAAAGTAGATTAGTGGTGTCTTAGGTCTGGGAGGTTGGAGAAAATGTGGAGTAACTACGAATGGATATGGGGCTTCTTTGGGAGTTGTATCATCATCATCATCATCATCATCATCATCATCATGTGTGATAGTGGGAATTGAATCCAGGGTGCCTTGCTGCTGAGCTGTATCTCCAGCCCTTTTTATTTTTTATTTTGACACAGGGTCTTGTTAAGGTGCTGAGGCTGGCCTCAAGCTTGTGATCCTCCTTTCTCAGCCTCCTGAGTGGCTGGGATTACAGACGGGCACCACCACACCTGGCAAAGGAGAAGTTTTTTTATTTTTCTATTTTAGCAGTGCTGAGGATTGAACCCAGGTCCTCACACAAGCTAGGCAAGCACTCTACCCCTGAGCCACATCCCCAGCCCTTCTTTGGAGTAATTAATATGGTTCAAAGTTGATTGTGGTGATGACTACATAACTCTTTGGATATATTAAAAATCATTGACTTGTGAACTTCAAGAGGGTGAATTTTGGGAGTGTGAATTATAAAGTTGCTATTAAAAGAAAGTCAACAGTGTCTTTCATTGGGAGATCTGAACGCTTGAGTAAGTGAATTAGGAACGGCATAGAAGCAGCTCAGTGCAGTACACCCATTCCTTTCAAAATTGATAGAGCTTTAAAAATAAGGGCAATAACTGAGAGCAAAATAAAATTAATACTACTTAAAGGCATGCAGTTGTCACCTGCAATAGCACCTGAATGTTGAGAGGGGTAGATAGGGCATAGATGTCCCAGGACATCTCCTGGAAGAGAAAAAGACAAGAACTCATAGAACTCATTGTGCCTCAGGCACCACAGATGCTTTCCGTGGATTAATTCATTTAGTCACCACACAGTGCTCCCCATCCTACCACACTGAAACCCAGGTACCTGGAAGGGAACTGCCCCAAGTGTTATACGACTAGTTAAGTGGTGGCGTTAAGACCACCTCAGTGGGTGGGAAGGATTCTGATAGGAGTGTGGAGATGGGGACAAGCAAGGGACAGGGCAGGGAAGCTCGGGTGTAGGGAGGGGATGGGTGGTAAGCAGCAGTGGGTAAGCCAGGATGTGGCTGGGAGGATGGACAGCAGGAGGCCACTGAGCTCTCCTGACCATGATAAGTAATCCAAATGCATCAGTGAACATGGTTGGATCAGAACAAGGTTTAAGAAGAACAAGATCATTTTTCTAAATGCCCAGATATATGCCAATCTGAATGAGAGTCTACCTGGGTCTGTTCCTGTGTCTCACCTCCTATGGAGGTGATCGTACCCCAGGACCTGCCATCCCACTTGACCCCATGACATCCCACTGGGAAGCAGCCACCAAGAGAGAAATCACAACAACCTGGGGGAACTGAAGTGCTTCCTCGGGTCCTGCCCTAGGACCCCCAATTCCCTGCAGCAGTAGTCAAGTCCCAGTCCCAGGGAATGTCCCAAGCTCCCAATGCTTGAGGCATTGGGCATCAAGCTCCTGGACTAAAAGGCAAATCTCACAGGGGGAGGAAAATCCTGTTCTACCCCTACCACCTCACTGTCCCCAAAGTAGAAACAAATTTGATTTCTTGACTTCCTCTTCCTTCTCAGTGGGACAGCTAAGGACAGACAACAATGTACGGGGACAAAGGAAGGAGGGACCATAGAGCCTGTGTCCATCTAGCATCTCAGGCTGACAGTCTGATTTATAATCCAAGTTCCGCCCATCACAGGCAGCAGCTTTTCATCCTCACAACCATATTCCCTCCATTTTCCCCTCTAAGCATGGCCGGTCTCGGGGCTTACTCATTTATGATTTTTCTAAAAGTTCTTCCTGTTCTGACTTCTTTGTTGTGCCTGGATTTTTATACTAAGTCTCATAGCACCTCATTTGTAGGTAAATTTGCTTAGCATTATAAACTCCATCTTACCCCCAAATAACCAAGTGTTCACAGTATACATGTTTCCTTATTTCTTTGTCCTCTGGACCTCACAATGGGTCAGTCCTGCTCCACTCTGTCTTCCCCACCCCCTTCTTTGCCCTTGAATGATCATAGGCACCCAGCAGCAGCTCCTCCCAGTGAAGTGTTCCCAGTGTCTTGGCCTCCTCTGATCTCCAGGGACCCCAGTTACCTGCACTGCTCTCTTCTCACTTGTTATTTTTTGCCTCGTCCTTAACCTTCCCTCTTACCCACCCAGGCTTCCCAACCTCCTCGGGTTAAGTGAGAGACATTAGATGAAACAGGGATGAGTCATTGGTTAATCAGTGAGCACTTCCTAGGCACTGAGGAAGGGTGATAATTGTTCTGATGTCCAAAACCAGGGTGAGCAGCAGGCATCGGGAGCATGGTCATCTCAGACTCGCTGACCTCAATTCTCCTACCTCTATCTCCCCTTTCCCACCCTTGCTTCAAAAGATTATATCTGTGTGATTTTCTCCTCCCCTGCCACATACTCACACTAACTCCTTAATCTAAAACTCATTCATCCTCTTATCTGCTATACCCACAGCACTTGGCTTTTCTTATTTTTTTATCTTGTGTCTGGAAATAATAGTAATTAGGATTGTCTAATTGTGTGTGTTTGTGTGTGTGTGTGTGAGAGAGAGAGAGAGAGAGAGAGAGGGAGAAGGAGAATTAATTTTGGAAGTGGGGAAAGAAACCCTGGCATCAATTGGAAAAGGTTGCCAAGTCTGCCTCTGGAATTCTTAGGAAACATAGACGAGCTAGCAGTGAAATCTGTTGGGTGAACTGATGGAACCCCAAGTTCAGCCAGCCAGGGATAGACATGCTTTCTTCCTAACACAGAAAATGTTCCACCTTCTAGAAGAAATTGCATTTGCTTCTCCATGCCTGCAAGGTATAGAACTGAATGGAGCAATTTGGAGGGAAGAAATCAAAAGAAAAGAGAAAGTTCCTGGTGTCATCCCTGCATCTCTGATGTCCCAGAGCCCATTTTCCAGCAGTTCCCTCTCCACTTCCAAGACATCTGCTTCCTATTTTGTAGCACATCATTGTCACTCCAGGGACAGCAAAAGATGAGATGTTTGTCCCTGTATGCAGACTTCTGCTTCTGATCACAACAAACGTGATCTCTCTCTCTCTCCTTTTTTTTTTTTTTTTTTTTGTGTGGATAGGGCAGATTTTGAGAGAAAAGTATGAGAAAAAAAAAAAGGATGATCTGACTTTTGGACCACATGAGATAGAACCTCTAGCTGAACAGCATTTGTTCCAGACAAAGCACTGACTGATATCCAGAGCAGCTGCAGAAATGATCAGAATTTAAACAGAGATGTAGCCCATCCACAGGCCCCTTCTGGCTCAGCACCACATTCATGTGTCTTTTTTGGCTCCTACCTGCTCAGCTGGGAGTCAGATTCAGTGACCTTCCCCTCCCTCTAGCCTATCAGGCCTGGGGACTCATACCAAATGCCAACTGCCCTGACTTTGTTCCCTGCCTGTGACATTACAGGTATTGTCCAATAAATGCAGATATCACAGGTCAGCTAAAATCAATACAAGGAATATTTCATGAGTTCCAACTTATGCAATAGGCCACCATCACAACCATACAAATCTTTAGTAAAGTTACTATACACAACTTCCTTATGAGAGTGGTTTGAGAGAAAAATCAAGCAAAGGGAATGTGTTCTACTTGAGTTAGAGAGCTCCAAGAAGTCGTGTAACATAACCATGAATCACTGGGTCATGGAGGATCCAAGGAGAGAACGTCCTTAGAGCACCCACAAGCAATTGATCCTGGTGGGTTGGTCATGGCTGAAGCTAGTATATCCACTGTCATTGATACCACCTTTAAGTATGTATAGGGCATCTGTATAGTGTCCTTTATGAGCTCTTACAAAACATTGATTACATGTAGTTATTTAGGGCTCCCTCAAAGTGAAGGGTAACAGTATGTTTTTTCTCATTATCTCTTTTTTCTCCCACATTTTTTTTGTTGGTGTGTTATAGGGACAATAGTATTTTAAATAGTTGCAAGAAACCCAGAGAATCTGGAGACAGGGAAAGCTTTTGAGTCTACTTTTTACACAATAGAGCTTCATACCATTATTCTATATATAATCTTTTCACCAAAACACTGTCGCCTGATTCTTTCAACAAAAGACCTCTTTGTTTTGATAGCCAAGAAAAACCTTAAGCTCAGTAGAGACAACAGAAGAGGCTTTTTAAATTATAAAATGTAAGAGCTAAAATGCCATATTGGAATGTAAATTATTTTTTATTAACTTTTAAAAACTTGACTTTTTAAAATTTAAGTTTTTAACTTAATTTTGTTTACATTTTAAAAGCTTGGCCAACTTTAGGGATATTTTATATTTTGATTTCTTTTTGTGAGATCTCCATGGAGTTCTTTGGAATCAGAATACAACTCAGAGGACTCTATCTTTCTTATCTTTCTTACCTGACTATAGTAGGGTAGGTAGGCACAGGTGAGATGGAAGGTGATCATTTCTTATACTCCTGAGACCTCTGAATGTCAAAAATGTTTTCTTCAACCTTCAGTCTAGGAGTATGATCCTAGCTCTGAACATTGGCGCTCACACATGCATAGCTGAGACAGAAATACACGGTACAGGGAGAGACTGACCCTAACTCCTCCTTGTGAACTTGAGTATAAATTCTAATGCCATGGCCTGTTTATGTTCTTGTAGTTCTTCAGTATTGCAGAACATTCTTGAAGGCTTATCTTTCCACGGCTGTCTTCCAAGGTGGAGAGGAAGGTAATGTTTCCTTTAAGATGTCACATTGCTTTCCAGGTCTATACCTCCAAATACTGGAAGAGCCCCTTGTGGGATACCTCGGAAAGTTGATGCATTATGAGTGCAAACAAGGAGGTGGTCCCTCTCATATTCCAGGCTGGTAGATAATGTGCATTTTGTCCCTTTTCATTGACTTTTTATTGACAAGGAAAACACCACATTATAACAAATCTTAGAAGTGAGTATCTCCATCAGTGTCTTAGCAGCAAGAAAAGGGCTTTGTCTGAGTTGCATCTTCAGTACCTACGTGACACCTCTGGAAGGCAATGGATGTCCTCAGACACAGAAGACATAACCCTCAGCTGCACTTATATGGTAGTTTACTGAGAAAATATCTGTGAATGCAAGAATTCCATTGCTGTAAGGATTCAGAAGGGCCCTGTTTATCCCCCCAGACTCATTGTTCTGTCTCTTAGCGTCAGCCATGAGGAGTTACTTGCACACATCATTCCTTCTGCTTAGGACACTTCATCTCTCCTATGCTCCCTCAGCTTGGTCCCACCAACTCTTACCACTGACAGGTCCTGTCTTAGGTGTTCCCACCTAAGAAAGCCTTCCATGGCCTTCTAGGACCCTCCTCTGTGTTTCTGACACTCTGTGCTCACACCACTGCAAAACTGTGAGAATCTGCTATAATTGCCCATGATCTTACCTCCTTTCCCTGATTCTTGGTAACTTTCCTGAGGACAGAAGCCTGTTTTATTCATCATTTTGTTTCCAGCTTCTAGCAAGCTATTTGGCACAAAGTAAACATTTGGTAAATCGTTGAATGAATGAATGGAGTCCAAAAAAGGAAGACTTTCTTGGGCATAGATTTCTTCTCCTTCAGAAATTCACATATGGCCAGAGACTGTCTTAGTCTGCACTGGATGCCAGCTCAAGCTTCTCAGAGGATTCCCTGAGGTGGGCACGCTGGCCTGGGGCCTGCTTGTTACTTGGGCCCTTCCAGACATTGTGCTTCTCTGGGTGTAGGACCCCAAGATTCCCCCACCAAACTAGGCTATACTTCTATTCTGTGTTTTTCCTCAGTTCCTTCATCTTGTCCAGGCCCCTGCTGCCTTTTCTCTTTTAGGTCCAACCATTCCTCTCCAGGCTCCGGGTCCTCCTGACTATCAAGCTTGATGACAACTCTCGCTCCAGCAAAGCTGGTGGATGCTATTCACCCATCACTACCTATTCCATTTGTTCTTCCTGGAATGTGTTCATCAGTAGGTTAAGTCTGGTTCTACCCTTGGATGATACTTGAACTCTGTATAGTGCTTATCCTAAATAGCTCTCAAATTTTATCAGTAGACTTGAGGCTCTAAGTGGGTGCCATTGTTTCTGCAGAAGCACAATTAACCTGGACCAGAAGCCCACTTACATTGGGTCCCATTTCTGAGGATGGGTCTACTGTTAGCTCAATGACAGAGTTCCTGTTCCTTAGGGGTTTGAGGAGGAATGTCCCTGGGTCCTTTCTGGTGATGGTTCACTTAACTTCTGTTAGAGGAGAGACCCTCGAAAATTAAAGTAATGCGGTTTTCCAGTGAAAGAAATATAGAACATTCAATATCGCTCAGCAGTTGTCCACTGATAATTAGAGAAAGGTCTCTGATGTTAGGCCATACTATCAACACTCCTCCTTCATTCCCACCCTCTTCCTTTACCCTTGAAATGGAAGTTCACGGTATTAATGGCAAAGGGGAGAGAGGAGAATTGAAGGATGGAGGGAAGAGATGGGCAATGGAAATAAAGGGAAGGAAGGGAGGGATGGAGAGGAAGGTAGAAGGATTGAGATGATTAAAAACAGGATGAGATTCAAAAGAGAGCAAAATGGACTATTTGCAAGTGGAGAGGGTCAAGAAATTTTGAGAGTGAAAAAACCATGGGGACCAAGAGGAATTTGGAGAAATGCCTTCTGGAGCAACATACAGAGACAGAAGGGGGCAGAGAAATAAAGGAGGATGAGAGAGAGGATCTGAACTTGAACTCTCATGTTAACCAAGAGGATGAATGAACTTCCACTTGTTGAATGCCACATGCATGCCAAGTGCTGTGCTCACAGCCTCACAATCAAATCCAGAGTTTGCTGTTTGACTCTATAACTGAAAATACCCAGATCTCTGCATGAGTTCACTGGTAGGAGGCTGAGAAAAGGCTGATTGCCACACTACTAACCCCCACCCCAGCCCAGGAGAGCAGAGCCTGGCCAGCTGTAGAGGCCAGTCCTGGCAGCTCAACAAAGGGAGCTTAGTGGACAAACAGAAGTACACTTACCTCTGAGTGCAGGAGTTTGCACCACCTCTGGAATGTTAGTGAATAACCAGGAGGAAGCAGAGGATGGCTTTGACAGGGTGGGAGGTTATCTGAGGTCTGGCAAGCCAGCCTGCAGGGCCTTGGATCTCTAAAGATTCCAGGCATCACTGCTGTTATCACCATTGGATATGCAGGGTTGGTGAAACTGAAGGCAAACGACTTCATCTTCTCTCTTCTAGTCTTGCTTATAACCACTCATTGGTAATATCTCCATTAAAGAAACATAAGCTGTAATCCCAGCACTTAGGGAGGCTGACAGGAGAATCACAAGTTCAAAGCCAGCCTCAGCAATGGTGAGGTGCTAAGCAACTCAGTGGGACCCTGTCTCTACATAAAACACAAAATAGGGCTGGGGATGTGGCTCAGTGGTCGAGTGCCCCTGAGTTCAATCTCCAATACCAAAAAAAAGAAAAGAAAGAAACATAAATTACTTTCCCATTGTTACTAGATGATGGCACTGAGTCCAGCATGACAGGATGATGTCCCTTCCCCACCCTAAGGCCTCTCACTCTGCTGTCCATCTTTGGTTGTCAGAGCAAAAGGAAGTCAGCTTCAGCCTCAGGCTATGTTTAGGCAGACAAGAGGTTAACCGTCCATGAGGGACCAAGACAACACATACAGTGGAACAGGATAAATCCAGAAACCAATCCACGCATCTACAGCCAACTGATGCTGTACAGCAGTGCCAAAAACATGCATTGAAGAAGGGCAGCCTCTTCAATAAATGATGCTGAGGAGACGGGATATCCATATACAGAAGAATGGAGCTGCACTCCTGTCCCTACTGTATACAGAAATCAACTCAACATGGATTGAAGACCATCCTGACCTAACTGTGAGGCCTGAAACTACTATATATATATATATGAAACACTTTGAAACATCCAGTGTAGGCAATGGTCTTTTGGATAAGAGAGCACAGGTGACAAAAGCAAAAACAGACAAATGGGATTCTAGAAGCATATGTACAGCAAAGGAAACAATCAACAGAATGATGAGACAACCTTCAGGATGGAGAAAATGCTTGCAGATCAACTGACAAGGGATTGCTGTCCAGAATAAAAGGAACTCCAGAAACTAGCAAAAAAAAAAAAAAAAAAAACATCCTTATCATCATTATCAGATTTTAAAATGGGCAAATAATCTGAATAGACATTTCTCAGAAGAACACATACAATGGCCCATAAGTATGTGAAAAATGTTCAACGGCATTAGCCATCAGGGAAACGCAAATCAAAAAAAACCACAATGGGATATCACTTAACTCTAGTCAGAATAACTATTAACAAAAAAGCAAAAAATAACAAACACTGCTGAGGCTATAGAGAAAAAAGAACCCTTAAACATGGTTGTACATTAGTAGTCATTGTGTGAAACAGTTCTTCAAAAGACTGAAAATAGATCTTTGTTATGATCCAGGATATTACGGAGATGACTGCATTCTCAAGTTAATGGCAGCATTATTCAAAACAGGCCAAAAAATGGAATCAACCAAAGTGTCCATTGACAGATAAATGGATGAGGAAATGTGATTCAGATACATAATAAAATGTTACTCAGGCATAAAGAAAAGTAAAATCCTGTCGTTCGTAGCAACATGAATGGAACTAGAGGATATCATGTTAAATGAAATAAGCCAGGTACAGAAAAACAAATCTCACATGTTCCTTCTCCTATGTGGAAGCTAAAAAAGATCATCTGAAAGTAAATGAGAATGGACTAGTGATTACTAGAGGCTAGGAAGGATAGAGGGAGGAGTGATAAAGGGAGGTTGGAGAGCAGGTACCACAATGCAGTTTGATAAGAGGAAAAAGTTCTAGTGTGCTATAGCACAGTAGAGTGAAGTCACAATATCCTGTTGTATGTTTCATGATGAACTAGAAGGGAGGAGCTCAAGGTCACCAAACATAGAGAAAAGGTGAGGAGACAGAAATGCTAATAACCCTTATTTGATCATTACTCATTATATACAAGTGTTGAAAGTTCACATTCTATCCCACAAATACATATGTTAACTAAAAAAGCAAAAGGAATCACAAAACAAATATCACAGTTAAAAAAAAAAAAGGCCAGGAATGAAATGTAGTGTTGACCCAGAAGCAATGACCCAGGCAGGAGGGGGCCCCCTCAGAACTCTGAAGACAGAGGCCATGCTGGTCCTCTCCATCAGGGCAGAGGGAGGGGGCTTAGCAAGTGAGATGAGGTGAGCAGAGATTCAGGTTACCAAGGGGAGGGGCACAGGAAGCAAACAGCCTGTTCCTGTGGATTGTCCTGGTCCCCTCCACTTTGTGGACACAAGCAGTCCAGAGAGGCAGGATGTCAGGAATTTTCTGCCCTCATACCTCCTCATGTGCACAGCTTAGCAAGAACACTGCCGTGCAGCCTCTGAGCCAGGGATTGTAGGCTACAGGATTTGTGAAAGTTTGTTTTTATCTTGCAGGGGCTTTGTCCCCATGTGATTCATTAGTTGACCCATTGCTCCTTAGAGCTGCAAGGAGCCTGGTAGTTCAGGCCATTAAGTCCCTTTTGAGGACCTAATTCACAGTCTGACATCACAAGCCTAACAACATAATCCATTTGCCCTGATTTGATTTTTTCTTTTCAAGAGGCTTCCTTGGCAGTCAGGTTTTCTCATTACAACATGATTCATCTGTATGGTAATTCCCATTAGAATTAGTATCTCAGACGTGATTCATCTCAGCAGATATTAAGCTGGAAGCATCTCTTACAGAAAGGCCTATTACATTCACAACCATGGGAAACATCTGTGAGATGCCCCTTTCTTCCAATAGCATTTGTTAGCTCTGCCCTGTGCTAGATTGTGAGCTAGGAGTTTGGACGTGAACATGCCCTGGACCCTGCCCTTGGTAGTTCCCTTTCTAGAAGAGAGATGACATGGGCGCAAATGCCTACGGATCATCTGAGAAGTACAGAAATGAAAAGGTAACGTAACGTGTTCTCCTTAAAGCCCAAGGTCATGGTTCTCAGGTTAGCAGGAGTTAGTATCACCTGGAGGGCTGGTGAAACACAAATTGCTGGGTTACAGTTCCAGACTTTTTGATTCAGGAGATCTGGGATGGGGCCCCAAAACTTGCATTTCTAGAAAGTTTCTGGGTGATGCTGCTGCTGCTAGTCTGGGGCCCTCACTTTGAGAAGCACGACTATAAGCCTCCAGTTATTCTCCTTGGCACCCACCCTTCAATGACTGTAGTGTGCTAATCAGTGTGCCCTGTGCTGGGGACAAGTGTTGAATAAAGGCCTGGCCCCCACTCTTGTGGGCATTGACAGCCCACAAGAGGAGTAGTCAGCGATTGCCATATTTCATAGGAAGTGCCACTATAGAGTTTTGCATAGGATGCAAATGAAGCACAGAAAAGATCATGATTATTTCTTGCTGGAGCCCAGGGGAACCTACATGGAGGAAACAGAATTTTAATGAAAATGTAAATTGTGGACTGGAAAAAGTCATGTGGAAGGGCATTTGTAGCTGTGAAATTCCCAGATTATCAGCTGTCCTGGGACATCCTCTCACGTTCCTTCTTAGATGTTTTTTGCAGTTTCAAAGATTCAGTGCCAGGCTGGGATTGTAGCTCAGTGGTAGAACGCTTGCTTCGCATGCGTGAGGCACTGGGTTCGATCCTCAGCACCACATAAAAATAAATAAATAAAGATATTGTGTCCGTCTACAACTAAATGTATATATATATTTATAAAAGATTCAGTGCCAACCAAATCTTTACAGGGTGGCACCTACCTGTAATCCTAGCTACTCTGGAGGCTGAGGCAAGAGGATCACAGGTTTGAAGCCAGCCTCAGTAATTTATCAAGACCTTTTCTCTAAATAAAAATAAAAAGGGTTGGGGATGTAGCTCACTGGTAGAGTACCCCTGAGTTCCGCTCACAGTACCAAAAAAAGAGAGAGAGAGAGAGAGAGAAAGAAAACAGATGCAGCTTACTTCCTATAGAAGCTGGTGGTACATCTCTGGTTAATTGGCCTGGTCCTAGCAAATCCTTTATTTTTGGCTCTTTGGAGTTCTGTTTGGTCAGTGTCTCCTGCATGGTCTGAATACTCTCAGTAGAATGGAATTCTCTGCACAGGCACTGGAATGGAATGTGGAATCAGAGCAGAGGAAGTGTGGCCACGGCCAAAACCCAGTTCCCCATCCCTGCCATTGGGTTTCCAGGCTGCCACAGCTGCCACCCTCTCCAACAGCCTCACTGTTTTTCTGGACTTTTAGGAAAGTTGGTAGTTCTTATATCATGTCTTGTGTTTACACACAGATACCCATCAAAAACCAAACTTCCAGCATCTTCAACCTTCTAGAACATTACTTCCAGATTCCAGAAGTTAGGGGAAGAGTATATGAGACCCGTAAAGGGGGTTCCAAATTTCAGCACACAGGTCTCGCACTTCACGCCAGGAGGGAGGCCCCTACCAGTCAACTCACAATTAACACAGAGTTAAAGTAAATGTGCTTATTGGTTTGTGGTTTTTTTGGGGAGATGGGGGGGTTTCTTCTAGCATGGGGCCCTTTAAAAACCACATTATGGAAAAGGTAAGGGTGCAATTAGAAGTAGCTTTATGGTCACTAGAGAGAAATGATAGCTGATATTGAAGAACACTGGTAAGAGGGAATGCCTAACTGTATTAGAGAGCAATGGTGATTAAATGTTCAATATTAAGGTTAATTAATACCTTACTGTCCCACTTAAGAAGGCGAGCAAGTGTAGAGCATAGAGCCACAACTCTAAGCATCTTAGAATGTTGGTTGGCCCCTTCATGTCAAAGGGGAGAACATTGGGGCAGGCCTGGGGGTGAGGGGAAAGAATAAGGGGTTTCTACCCTTTGCCTAGCATCACATAATTATTAATATACTGTGGGTCTCTCCAGGGCACAGTCTCTCTCTCTCTCTTTTTTAAATCATTGTTCTCACGCATCCATCACAATCTCTGCAACTGTAACTTAGTATTTGTTGAGTTGAACTGGTGTAGGAGAGTCAATCCATGAATTGTATCCTGGGTTCTTTTGTTAAAGCCCATGATCCTTCCAAGTTACCACTTTCATGAAAAACTAGGGTGAAGAATAGATCAGAGTAAGTACTCTTGATTCTAAGCCAGGCAACAAATAATAACAGAAGCATGTTAAAGCACCAGTGGATTTCTCAGGACTGGCCCATGTGGTTAGTAGCAATCAGAGCCTCCTTTGGCTATAGCTGTTCTGGATATTTGGCAAAGATTTGATCTACTTTCATGTGATTTCTATGTCTGATTTTCAGCAAATACTGGTAACATTGTATTCTGGTTTAGATTAATCCAAATGGATTCATTGCCAAAATACTGGAGGATTCTAGTCAAGTTTTTGTTCAAGACATAAAATAGGGAGACTCATTCATTCAATCAAGAAATGGTTCTTGAGAAGCTCTAATGCCAGCTACTATTCTAGACATTGGAGTTATAGCAATGAAAAAAAGAAAAGTCCTCATGAAACTGATTTTCTACTGGGAGGAGATAGACAATAAGCAAATAGACAAAGAGAGATGGAAGGATTCTTTTTTTTTTTTAATTTTTTTTTTTTAGTTGTAGATGGACACAATGTCTTTATTTTATTGCTTTGTATGTGGTGCGGAGGATCGAACCCAGGGCCTCACGCATGCGAGGCAAGCGCTCTACCGCTGAGCTACAATCCCAGCCCAGATGGAAGGATTCTTAATACGATTACTCCTCTCTTGAAAGTGCTTCCTTTACATGTATAATAGATTTCTTGGTGGTTCCACTCGATAGTTACCAGCACTGGCTTAGAATTGCAGAGCCTTGATACTAAGTCCTAGCTATGTGTGCACACATAGATTAGTTTTAGATGCTGGTAATATAGTAAGACCTCTTCACAGCATTGCTCTGAGGTTACAATGAAATTATGTCTCAACACTCAGTGCCTACTTCACTTTAAGCACTCCATGAATGTTGCAATTAATACAATTATGAAGTCAATGTACCTCTAAGTAACAAGCCTTCTTTTTGTCAAAAGATTTCAGAAGATGCCACCAGATCTTAAAATACCATAATCTTTCCCACCTCTGATCCCAGAAGGTCAGTTTTTGAAATGGAGCATGTACACAATTGATTCCCCTTGACTATACCCTCAGTTAGCAAGTGAAGACAGAACCCTTTCTGGCTGCATAGAGAAGGGAGCTTCCTTCTGGGTGAGTGCTATGGGGTCTGACTGCTTCATGGCTTTCAGGATGCTCAGGTTTTGCTTTGTCTCCATCTCAACTCTCCCAGGTCTCTTCAGCCAAGGTATGTTTATTTGATCTTCTTCGGGGTTGGAACTCCATGCCCCAGGACTGGTTTCTGCCAGGCAGCCCTCTTTCTTGAGTCACAAGGAACTGCACATGTTGCTTAAGTCTCTCTGCTAGTGTTGTCTCTGCATTGTTTGCTTTTCAGTAAGTAACTCCATAATATTGAGGTCATGTTGCTCAAAGCACTCCATGTGTCATTCCGTAATGGGAGAAATGTGATTCCATGAAGAGGATCCCTTCACAGCTCACAGTGCTTGTTAAACCTAGGAGCCCCGTGAGGCCCATGTCACTGACTGCAACATTGATCTTGCTATATGTATTTTAAATCTCTAAGAACTTAACAGTGAGCAAGTCTAGCATCTTTGATTCCTTTTCTTTCTTCAATTCCAACAACTTCAGCAGGTCCTGTAGTCTATATTCAAAATATCTTTTGACTAATAGTCTGCTTTTTTAAAAAAATATTTATTTTTTAGTTGTAGGCAGACAGAATATCTTTATTTTATTTTTATGTGGTGCTGAGGATCGAAGCCAGTGCCTCACGTGTGCTAGGCAAGCACACTACCACTGCGCCATAACCCCAGCCCTACTCTGCTTTTTTTTCAGTGCTGGGGATAGAACCCAGGGCCTCACACATGCTGCTCACTAGGCAAATGCTCTATACCCTCAGCTCCTAGTGCGCAATTTTTAATTAACTTATTTGGTCTACTTGTTTACTGCCTGTCTTCCCCACTAAAATGAAGCTTTTCTTACTCACTGTTGGATCTCCAGCAATTGGGCTTGGCACAGTGTTTGTGCTCAGTAAATATAATTGAATTGTTGAATAAATGAATGGACACATAGCTGTTTAACAAGCTTGGTTGCCATGTTGTGACATGTTTATTTTAGCTCAAAAATGATATTGGCCCATATAGGGCAGTAGTCTGTTTTCTTTTCAGCACCTTATATTACTACATTAATCAAGTAAGATAAAGTTTATATATTTTTTCACTTTGTAATTCAAAACTATAAATCTCCATATAAAGGAAATATATTTGGCCATTTATTAGTCATAACTCGACTATTTCCAAAAGTAATTCAGGGTGACCATGAAAGGAATGATCATGAATAAAAACAATAACAAGAGCAGTGTAAATATCATTTAAACCTCTTGCCAAATAACAGTGTGATCTTGAATCCCACTGGTAAGCTGTGGGTGTGACCATGTGTAGTGCAATGGGTACAGCCGGACTACAGAGCTGGAGAAACATGGATTTTAATCTTGGCTAATTCTTCGCACTTGTGTGTGTGTTTGTGTGTGTGATGGGGGGGGGGGTCAGGTTACTATGAGGTTTTTGACATTGAACTCAGTTACACAGATAGGCAAGTGTTCCGCCACTGACCAACCTACATCCTCAGCTCTTAGCTAAGTCTCTTACTACCTGTGTAGGATTGATTGTATTTCTCTACTTCTCTTAAGATTATTTTCCCCATCTACAAAATAAAATCAGCCTTATTGGGTTAGTGTGTGGATTTGGTTGTTATATAATTAAAATATTCCTCATCGTGCTCAACACATCCTCATTTTGTCAATCATTGTAGTGACTTTTCACAACAATCATTTATTTAGCAATGAGTTTTCAAGTTGACTGGGTGATTCCCCTTGTCTGAATCAACTGATCTCTGCTGGGCTTTCTTACACATCTACAGTGGTGGATGGACTGGCAATTGAAGGATCTAGAAGCTAGGATGTGGATCCCAACAGTGGATGGCTGTTGGCAGGCTACCAGCCAACGCAACAGGAGGAGTGACTGGGCCATGATCTCTCATCCTCCAGCAAGCCAGCTCAGGCTTCTGAACATGCAAGTTGTTACATAGGCCCCAGAACAACAAAAGAGAATGAACTCTAGTGAACAGGTATTTTTTGAGGCTCTGTTTGTGGCCTTTTCTATATTCCCCTTGGTTAAGCAAATCACAAGGGCAACCAGAGATAGTATGGGAAATAATTTATGATGGTTTTTCTAGTCAGCCACAATCATCCATCATTGTAAGAACTAAAACTTGTTGAGCATTTACTAAGTGCCAGACATTGTTCTAATCCCATTTTCTTTATCAAAGTTTGTAATGCTAGTCACAACCTTATGAGGCAGATACATTTATGTCCCCCATGTTAGAGGAAAGGAAACTGAGGCACAGAATGACTAAGCAACCTCTCTAGGTAAGGTCACACAGCCAGGAAGCAGGGGGCCAGGACTCAGAGCAGTGCTCCAGAGCCACCTTAGTGATGACTATTCTATACTGCCTTCTCTTTCCGCTCCATGTAAGGGTGAGGGGTTTTCACAATGTCCTCCTTTATCAAAGCGAGCGATCAGGTATGAGATACAAACCAGATTTTGATGTGGTCTCTGAGCATTACTACATCTAGCACTACTCAGCATTTTCCCAACTAGCATCTTGAATTCTGCTCATCCAGAATTGGATGGCCAGGACATGTTTGCGCAGATCTTGGAGAGACTTGTGATCTCTTTCTGGTTCCTTGTGATGGGGTGTTAGCCACAGTGCTGGCAGCTCAGACCACTATTCTTTGAGCTCTTCATCTTCTATTTCTTTATACAAATCTGAGGGCCTAGAAACAAGTGTCTGATGGCAATGAGGAATGATTACTTAATATAAACATAGCATTAATATGTTTATTAGTCATTTCTTGGAGGTGAGTTATAACATTTTTTGAGAGCAGAGATTATGGCTTTCTTGCTGTACCCTTAGCAATTATCACAGGCAAGAATACACAGAGAATACATCAGAAGAGCTTAGTATGTGTTTGTTGTATTTATCTACATTCACATCAAAATCTCATTAAGACAGAGGTCCCAAACAAATATACCAATGGCAATCAGATAGTGACCAGGTGTGATCACAAGAGCCACGGGTACTGGCACCAACTGTTGAGTTCATGTTCCATCTGGCAGTGGAAAGCCTAGTTATTTGAGGCCATGTAGGCATGTTCATTACTACCAGATTGTTCCAGGTTTCAGGATGCTGTATGTAAACTTTCCTGATTTTAAAGCCCTGTGTGTCTGATGAAACCAGTCCATTGGCTGAATCTGGCTCATGGCCATCTATTTGTGACCTCCCTACATTAAGCACCTGTTGGTACTTATCCATTGCATTATAACTGTCCTGAAGGCCTGGGGTGGAGGGGGAGACACAGATTAAGGTGGAAATGGAGCTGTGCAATGACATGAGAGGAAAGATGTCAAGAAGGATCGAGAATTGTGTATTTCCAGGATTCCACAGAAGTCAAGGAAGTGGGAATAAGAAATGCAATTAGAACAAATTATTTGTTCTTTAAAAAACAAAATGACATAAGAAATACTCAAACACCCAATAAAACAAAATAAAAATTTTCTTTTACTCAAAGCATTTCAATTATCTTTAACATTCTGTTTTGAAATATAAATCTATAAAAGGGAAAATATTTACAAATTTTCAAGCTTCTGTGATCAAGGAGTCCTTGGGTTATGCAATCCCTTGTGAATATAATATTTTGAGTAAAACACCTTTAGAAAAAAAAAAAACTGTATTAAAGGACTGAATGAGACACTGGGAATCTATGAAGGCATGATCTGGAGAGAGGAATGCAGAAAGTCACAGTGGGCCAGCGGAGCAGCTCGGCCAGTGAAGGACACGTGTAAACCATTAGAACCAGGAACCATCTGCAAGTTAATGTTTTTAAACAAAGCCTTTTAGCATCATTCCTCTGGTAAAAACAAATGGATGAAAAGTACCAGGAGCCAGGTGTGGTGGCGCATGCCTATAATCCCAGCACTTTGGGAGAGTGAGACAGGAGAATCGCGAGTTCAAAGCCAGCCTCAGCAGCAGTGAGGTGCTAAGCAACTCAGTGAGACCCTGTCTCTACATAAAACACAAAATAGGGCTGGGGATGTGGCTCAGTGGTCGAGTGCCCTGAGTTCAATCCCCGGTGCCAAAAAAAAAAAAAAGTGCCAAGGATTGCTCACCTTTGATGGGTTAAAACTCTTTGATTTGACAGTCAAGGCTCTGCTTTATCACTTCCTCTGAGCTTTCTCGTTGCCATTATTCCCTCCAATCACTCTCTGCTCTTAACACCTTGCTGTATGTGCCGTCCCTAGGACAGTCTACATTTTCCAGCCTCTTCACTGTTGCTTCCACTGTGAGTGACTTCCCCGACCTGCTCCAGTTAGGGCCACACTGCTTTCCAAGGCTCAGTTCAAACCCTGATTTCCCTGCTGAAGCCCTAAGCAATCAGTCCTCACAGGGGGTTCTTTTTGTGAATTTCTAGAGAATTTGCTTCTGATGCACATGCATGGACCTTCATGTATTGGAGACTGCCTGTATGATTTGGAGCTGAGAGAAAAGATCACACCCTCAGCCATGCAGCTCTCTCCCCACATTGGCCTCCACAGTACACCCAGATAAGGTTAGGATGATGCTGTTCAGCAACACTTGAGAGCACATGAATAACAAACATCACACTGAATTTCATAGAGTCTACTCCTTGAGGGTAGGGGAGTGTTTTCTCTCCTATGACTTACCCAGTAGTAACAGGCAATATTTCTAGACACTAGGCTAAGCACATTGTGTGTTGTCCTAAGTAAATCCCACAGTGTCACTAAGAAGGAGTATAATTATCTGCATTTTACAGAGGAAGAAACTGTCTCAAAACATTCAAGTCCATGCTCTCATGTTCATGACCAGCTCTCTAGCTGGTCAAGGCAGAGCTAGGTATACAACCCCACATACCTGTCTCCAAAAATTGGACAGTGTCCCCCAGCACACCATCTTCCTGGCCACACAGGCTACCAGAAATTTAATGACAGAGAATTATGGCTCTGAATTCACACTCTGCCTCCAAGTGGCCAGGATATACCAGTAGGCAGAGGAAATTAGAGTAGAAATCTGGTTAAAGTCACTGTAGTTTGAATTTCATGGGAGTTCTGGGTATAATGGAGGATCTCATAAGGACCTAGCACAGCTCAATTGGGGTCTTCTTGGGGGCCCTGGTCAAGGTGAAACTTGGAGTGTGCAGCACCATGAGATACATGAGTGGTCTGGAGGGCATGCGAGGGTCTTCCCTTTCCTGGACATTGATGCCATCAAAGAAGGTGACCTCCATTGCCACCCTATCATAGTTCTTTGCTTTCTATCTCCCTTAGACAGAAAGACTGAGAGCTGTTTGAGTGGAGAAGCTGTCTAATCTACCCAGTTTGAGGCAGTGACTGATATATAAATACAAATAACTATCTGTTGGTTTGATGAATGATTGACCAGTCAACCCAGGCAAATGCTCAAGGCAACGTGATGAAGACAACACAGTGTAGTAAACCTTCCATCAGAGAGTAGATTGCTCACCCGGTGCTATTTCTTCCTGCTGTTCATGCTCTATCTGGAAGACTCTGGCTCTCCAGAACACTTGAAAAACCCAAAACCTTCCTGCAACAATATCAAAACTCATAGTATTCAGATCTCACCCTCTAAATTAGATTGCGAAGTCCTGCAGCACCAGACCATATGCCACTTCGTGCACTTACCCCATATCTTTTTTTTTTTCGGGTTATGTGCCTATTGTCCCAGATCCTCTGAAGAATGAGAGTGGAGGATCACTTGAGCCCAAGAGTTTGACTCCAGCCTGGGCAACATAGCCAGACCCTATATCCAAAAAAATGGAAGAGGGTGCTACTTGGTGCTATTTGACACTTTTCATTCTTTCTCATTCTCATTCTCTCTCTCTCTCTCCCTCTCTTTCTCTCTTCCCCTCTCCCTCTCTCTCTTTAAATCCATTTTTATTTATTTTTCATTAGTTTAAATCTTTGAGACATACAGCATCACATGGATTCTGCATCCAGTGGCCTTAGCAGGAAGGTTGCTTTGGAATTTGGCCCAAACCATGCCACTTTTCCCATGGATACAAGCTACCTTTCACCAGATTCTTCTGGTTTTGTTTGGTTTGCTGCCAGGAGTCAGTGTGTCATTTTTTGCCTTGTACACAAAAGCACATCTCTTGCTCAATTTGAATTCACTTTCATCTCTAGTATAAACACCTTCAACTTTAAGAAGAGCTGTGTGCTCCCTTTGGTTCCAGAGATTCTGATTATAGCCAGCAAAAATGTCCTTGCACCACAGTCTTCCATATATTTGCCTTTTAGAAGTCCTCTTCCCAGCAGCCCTTCACAGGCTTCAATGTGACAGAAACAGAAATGCCTGCCCCGTGTCTCTCAACCCAGTGCGTAGTAGAGAGCAGTTCATCCTGTGCAACAACTGCATTAAAATAGACTGGGGCATGATGGAGAATCTGTCCCAACCGTGTAGTCCTTTTGAGATCATTCTTGGTGAGTTCAAGTGATCAAAGGAGATAAAATCAGGATAGTCACAGAGACAAGGCTGAAAGAGTGGGCAGGAGCTGTGAACTCTTTGGATGTGGGAGGTGAGGGAGGAGGAAGAGAAAAAATGATTCAAAGAGTGCCCTCAGCTGATAAAGGATGATTATGCCTGAGAGTGAAATACAGAGGTTCTCCTTTCCCCTGGGCCTCTTGTCCTGACTTTAGTTTGAGCAAGGAGCAAAGATTCCCCATGAATGTCCGCCCGAAGTGTTTTGTGGAGCCAGATAGGCATGAGACAGTCATTCAGGATAATCCACAAGGACAAGGAAAGGTTTGCCCTGTCTCTTCACAGAAGAACTTTGCTCTCCTGTGGAGAAGGAGAAATTTGAGCTGAATGTATTTTTGGTTGGTACAACTTTAAGTGCTCTGTTTGATAGCAGAGTTGTTTGAATGGCCTATTTCATAACTACACATAGCTTTTTTAAATAAATGGTGTCTGTAGAATGTTCAGGTTAATGCATGAGTCCAGTGCTCAAGAGTGTTTGTGCTTCGAGCGACTGAGACTTCTTTCTTAATAAGTCATCTTGGCATTTGGTCAACAAGTTAATTTGCTTTTCTAAGAAACTAGATTAATACTTCCTGTGCTTTGTGCTATTCACAGATCTACAATGCAGTGAGAAGAGGAGAAGAAACAGAAGATACAGTTGGATCTCTCCTCCATTTCTTACCAAAGCTCCCAGCCTCCGAGACAGTCCATGGAAGGATTAGCATTGGTCTGTGCTTCAAGCAATGTGGCCAAGACACCGTGTGTGAGTACCGTGCAACCCTCCAAAGGACTTCCATAGCTCAGTACATCACCGGCTCTCTCCTAGAGGCAACCACGTCTTTAGGAGCGAGAAGTGGCCTTCTCAATACTTTTGGAGGAGCCACTGGACGAATAATGCTGAAAGGTAATGTCTGAAATTTCACTTTTAATTTTGCACCTTTCCTTCTCAGAAAAATCTAAGATAACATTTAGGTAACTCCAGATGGAAAGTTGAGTTCACATATCAGCAACTCGAAGCAAAAGTAATTACTTTGAAAGAATACAAAAGAGTAGTCCCTTATTAAAATCCCTTCAAGTATAAACCTTCCAGTAGTAAGCCTTAAGATTTTTAAACTCCTTTTTCAAAAGAAGTAAATGGTTAAAATGCTACCTTTAATTGAAAAAAAAAATTCAGGCAGTTAGTTTTTCCTAGTTGTAGTACTTGACAGATGTCGATTACTAGGACAAGATGATAGTAAGCAAATATGGTCATGTAGTCACATTGACAACCAGCATTGGCTGGACACAGAGTGAAGTATAGAGCTCCTTCATACGCAGAATCAATAGGTTCCTGTTGACCAGAAAAGCCAAGGGCCATCTTCCATGACTCCCACCTGAAAGGACAAGATAGTGAGGCACAGCGCTGAAAGATGAGAGCCAATGAAAACTGGGGTCCCTCGGTATCTGAACTTCCCAGCTACCTCCCACGAGGGGCAGACAGGCAGGTCAGAAATGGCAGCTCACCAAAGAACCTCAGAGACTTGCTCATTGCACAGCTGTCACAAGCCACTTGGCAGACTTCCCTGGCAGGAAGTTACCAGCCAGACAGGGACCATGCAGAGCTGTGTTCCACTTCCTAGGGGCTGCCAAGAGCTCCATCTGCTATCCGGCCATTTCCCTCTCTCAAGCAGAGTAGCTGTTGGCCCTCCACAGTGAACTCTGAGACACCAGGCTAGCAGAACAGGGACCTTTCTCCTTGATCTTGAGCCTCCCCTGTGCCATCCCCAATATCCATGTGGAATTGGTATTACTTCGCTGCATGTGACTACATGCTAGGACCTCATCCTGTGACTTCACCAGCCTGTGCTTATTAGATACACACACTGCCCAGCAGAGTGCAGGTGCTATGGGAGATCCTGTTGAAGTGTTAAGTTGGCTGCTGGTCAGTGTATCTGTTGCCCTCATACTAACTGGATCTTGATATCTATTTGCACTTCCCTGTTCAGGGTAGAACCTCATAGATCAGCATTCCCAGCACAGGGACTCTGGACCAACAGCTAATGTGTGATCTTTCAATTGGCATTTTAAGACCAAGTTGGGCTTTTCTTTTCTTTTTTAATGTTCTGTTTTGCAGCTCTTTAATGGTTTCTGATAACCCTCTGTAAGTAGCTCCTGCTGAATAATACAATTAGCTGGTTGCTTTCTGCCCTGGTCTTATTTCTATAGTTTCCAGCCTATTCTCTCAGAAGCCATTTTAAATTTTGGTCCCTTCCCCCTTGGATTTTCAAAGTCTGTAGTTAGATGTGTTTCTTCAATATGCAGCAGGAAACAAACACACACATAAAAAAACCCACATGGGTGCCGGATGCAGTGGCGCATGCCTGTAATCCCAGTGGCTCAGGAGGCTGAGGCAGGAGGATCCCAAGTTCAAAGCCAGCCTCACCAAAAGGCCCTAAGCAAGTCAGTGAGATGCTATCTCTAAATAAGAATATACAAAATAGGGCTGGGGATGTGGCTCAATGGCCAAGTGCTGTTGAATTCAATCCCCCATGCTCCCCAAAACAAATGGTTTTCTCACCACACAAAAAGTGATAAGTATATGAGGAGAAGCATACATTAATTAGCTTAATTGACCCATTCCACAATGTATACATGTCAAAACATCAGTTATATGCAATAAGCATACACAATTTTGTCAATTTTTTAAAAATCAGATGAATCATCTAATCACAGGGTATTCACAGAATCTGTAGGATCAGCATTTGGCTCATGGGTGTTGAGCTCTCTGATGGCCAGATAGCCACATACTCCACCAGGGGATCTGGAGGTAGTGGTGGCTGCCAGGGTTTAGTTGGCTACTTTTTATTGTTCAGTGTGTCCTGTGTCATAAATCTGGTCAACAACTTTGACTTTTTTTTTTTTTAATATCTTTACTTTTATTTATTTTATGTGGTGCGGAGGGTCGAACCCAGTGCCTCACGCATGTGAGGCGAGCGCTCTACCACTGAGCCACAACCCCAGCCCCCAACTTTGACTTTTGAATTGCTGATGAAAATCTATGGGAAGCAGTTAATACAGTCTCCAGTTTATAACTGGGTTTGTTCTAGTTCCTGAGATGTTCACTTCTCAGGAACTGGGTGGAACTTAGAACACATCCCTTAGAGAAACAGCAGTATCAAACACGATTTAGTTCCCAGACTCTAGTCTTTAAAAGCCTCTTTTACCCAAAACACAGTTGAAATCTATACCCTTCAGGATAAAGAAAGTAATAATAGAAAAAACACTATTATTGAGATAACTGAGATTCAGCCTCCAAGAAAAAAGCAGTACAAGTGAATTAAAAGACGTGTCTTATTGAGGAGGAATAATTTTAATTAAGACAAGTGAAGAGTTAACTTATAACTTTTATGGAGACTTTGAAAAGAACTTTCATTCGTTTCTGGGATTTTAGATGTTGGCAGCTGTAGTCCTTTGTTGTGGTTAATTACCCTTCAAAACTCAGACCTCTATGAAAGAATCAGAAAATTATCCTAATAATTTTTTTCTTTAAAAAATGGAATGCTTATAAATGGAATGAATAAGGACAGAAGGAGACAGCTCAAAATTTTAAAAATTTTTCTAGAGAGAAAGGGAAAGAAAGAAGGCCAAAAGAATGACCTCTTCCATGGGAGAAATGATGTTGAAGTCCGTTAAGTGGAGTTAGGAAAGGTACAAAGAAAGGAAGCGGGTAGAGACAAATGCTTATGCTTCCCTTGCATGAGGCCCTCAGAGTAGTCAAAACCAGAGACGGAAAGTAGAATGGTGTTACCAGGGACTGAGGTGAAGTGGGAATGGGGGTTAGAGTGTAATGGGTGCAAAGTTTCTGTTTTGTAAGGTGAAAGAGTTATGGGTGTGGATGGTGGCACAACAGTGTGAATGTGCTTAATACCAGTGAGCTGTGCACTTAGAAATGTTAGGATGCTAAATTTTATTTTGTATGTATTTTACCACAAGAAAAAAAGATCATTTAAAGGAAGGGCAATGCTATGTAAGCCTTTCACCCCAAGTCTATCATGAGCTTAAAAGGATCTTAGAACTTATCCCCTGAAGGTGGTTAAAATCACCAGTGGGGATCGCAGCAGCCTGCAGATGAAAACAGGGAAAGAGGATGTGCAGCCAGTCGATCATTGTTCCCAAGACACTAGCTGGTAACCAAAGGCTTGTTTGCCCAGAGTTCTGCTGCCACGTAGCTTTACCCATCTATAGGATGGCACAGAAAGCCAACAATCAGAGCACAAACATGCCTGGTTCCAGTCTTCATGGCCACTGAGGATGGATGTCCATTAAGTTGAAAGTCTCCCAAACTGAGAGAGGCATTTCCTGATATGAAGCATTGATCAGCCAGGGTGTCCCCTTGATTATAATGTGTGCTGTACTGAGATAGTAAAGTGAAAGCTTATACCACTCCATCAAGGACTTCCATTAGTGTGATACAGATAAGCTCTTTATTTTCCTCTTTGTATTTCCCTTCTCCTTCTCCCCATTAACCTTGTTAGAATCTCAAGGCTAATACTGCACAGCAATGGCAATCAAATGAATCATTGCCTTTGATAATCAAGAAGGAGCAAGATAAAGTAAAAAGGGAGAGGAAAAAGGGATAAATCATAGTGAAATAGCACACTGAAATAGCAAAATCAGAAAAATAATAGGAGAATTTTTTAAATAATGCAGCTAAATATTCTCATGTGTATGTGGTACCAACAGTACTGTGAACTTAGTGCATTAAACATCATTTTTTCTTCTCACATTGTTGCTGAGCCAAGTTTATAAATTAAGAGATTACTTATCACATATAACCAGGACAAAGCTTTGTTCTCCATATTTAGATTATGAGGTAGAAAAGAAAACTCCACTGTTCATTTTTTTTCATATTTAATTTATTTATTTGTTCTATTTAGGCTTACATGATAACAGAGTGCAATTTGATTCATTTTTTAAATATCTTTATTTTGTTTGTTTATTTTTATATGGTGCTGAGGATTGAACCCAGTGCCTCACACGCGCGAGGCAAGCGCTCTGCCACTAAGCCACAACCCAGCCCCTACTGTTCATTTTTAACAAGTTTGTATGCATGTATGTGTAGAAAAGTTGTTGGTCATACATAGGCTAAAAATGGAACATTAATGTCAAAAATAAAACATGTCTTAGAGATTTAGTATTCTCGTTTGAAAACAGGGAATATTTTGTTTCAGGCAGAAAAGTCTGATAAATTTTCTACTTAGTTTTCTTTTACTGTAATAAGTATGCCCTGTTTGTGTCTGTTTCTAAAGCTAATCACTTTGAATATAAAAACCAGAAATCATAGTAGGAATACACATACTCACATTTGAAATGCATGACCATACCTCATAAATAATTTAGTTCATAACAGCTGCCTTAGTTGACTTCCTCATAATCAAAACAATTACTCTTTACATGCCTACCAGGCAGGGAAGGCATGTGCATAGTTCTAATTCCAAGAGTTAAGTTTATTTAAAGAATATCCTGACTTATTAGCTCTGTCACATTGAATTTTTGGGGGGAGGGAGGTTAAAAGTATGCTTGAACGTAATATTGGGTGTGTTTCTGTGCCAATTAATCATTGAAGAAATATTCACTAGCTGCTCATCGTGGCCTAGCGCTTTGTCACCTATGGGAAGAACACTAAAGATCACATCTGGAAGTCTTCAACTTATAAAATAGTGTTTCTTGTTCCAGAAAAAAATGTCATGTTAGGCTTCAAGTCTACTGAAGTAGCCCTTAACCACCTAAGAGAATCTAGAAAGTTCTGGACTAGTGAGTTGAAAGTGGCACCAGTGGGTCCTGGATTCAGGAACTTTGGTCGGCACAGAACAAAGACTGTCTGCCTTGGAACCACTGGTGGTCAGGTGTCATCCAGGAGTGTGATGCTACACACAGGTATAACCTCAGAGTATGACTTCATAGCAGCTATAACCCAGGAATGTGACTATGATTCCATGGCCACGTATGACCTAAATATGACACTTTGTGCCAAGGTGTGAAGGGGTCTAACTGGATAAATTCAATGCTTTCATTTGCCTTTATTTTGCTCCCAGAAACAAGTTTATGAAAAGAAAACATTCTGTCCTATATCTAAGCAAAAAATGTTGACACAGAATGGAGGGAGGGATGCAGGGAAATAAATCAGATGATTAAGAGCTAGTTCCATCCTAATCAGTGAATTCAGAAAGATGATTGGTGAGGACAGCATGCCAGACAGACACTTGGAGATTCAAATAAAAATGTCAAGTCCTGGTTATATATTCCAGAAATCATTTGCAAGATAGTTATTTGAACTGCTATACCCAGATCTAATTTAACAGTGATTAGACTCCAGGGTTTTCCCAAAACTTGATAAATATTGAAAGGGAAAAATATTGAAAGGGGAAAAAATAGTCAATGTTGCTAATTAAATGTTCCACAAAAAGCAAACTGGAGTAAGAAATTGTGTTTATCCTGAAAGAGGTGGATTTAATTAGAGAAAGAAAAGAGCAGCTGGCTTGTCCTGGGGGAGTCAAGAAGAACATTTGAATTACCAATAGAAAAACAAAACTAAAAAATATGAATCTCAGTAATTGGAAGAATGGACTAAATTCCTGATCTTCCATCAAGGTGATTGAAAACATTCTTCTTAAAGGGAGCATATAAAATAATAGGGAAGTATCCAGGCGCAGTGGCGCATGCTTATAATCCCAGCAGCTCGGGAGGCTGAGGCAGGAGGATCAAGAGTTCAAAGCCAGCCTCAGCAAAAGTGAGGTGCCAAGCAACTCAGTGAGACCCTGTCTCTAAATAAAATACAAAATACTGCTGGGGATGTGGCTCAGTGATTGATTGCCTCTAAATTCAATCCCTGGTACCCCACCCTCCCCCAAAATAATAATAATAGAGAAGTAAACATTTTTTAGAGTAAGGTGATGACTACCAAAGGATAAGTTGAGAAACATGCAAAAGTGGTTTCCTCCAAGAAGGGCCATTCTTCTGCCATCTTCTACATGTCTGTACTTTTGCAATTTAATTTCCGTGTGAGCATTTGATGCCAATGTGAGGTTCTGATGGATTTAAGCTCCTCATTTCCAATGCTCTTATTGTCAGCAGCCATAATGAAGGCCATTCAGACCTTATGCTCAAATGAAAATACAGCAGAAGAGGAGAAAGACTAGTTTTGTTGAAATAAGTGGGGCGAGGGTCCAGAATGAATAAGACCAGAATAATTTTAGGCTCTCTTTGTCCTGTTAAGAATATCAGTCTCTGAGTTACTTTATGGGTAAAAGAAATTGAACATGAACATCATTGTATCTTAGGTTAGAGTCTTGAATTCAACATTGTGTCATCTTGAACAGGTGACAACTTCTCTGGGCTTCAATTTCTGCATCTGTAAAATGAAAATAAGAGCAACAATTTCCTCTAGTTGTTCTGAGGGTTAAATATAAAAAATGTATATTGAAAATTTAGCATTGGGCTGGGAGTATAGCACAGTGGTAGAGCAGCTGCACAAAGTTCTGGGTTTGATCTCCAGCATTGCAAACAAAAAACCAGAAAAGAAAAAGAAAAGTTAAAAAAAAAAAAAAACTTGACATAGTCTCTTATGTCAATACTGAGGATGATGATGGTGGCAAATGATGATTGGTGGAACTTTTATTATAGACACTTAAAATGCCAGTCCTCTACTGTACTAAATTTCAGAAGATCTTCTGTTAGCTCAGTCATAAGTGCACACAAGAAGGAAAAGCACACTCTAGGTTTTCCTGGCTGTGGACCCAGAGCACTGGAAACTTATGGCACACTGAGAGGTGGTATTGAGTGGCTGGGAGCTGCTCTGGTGTGACTTCTTCAGTTAGGTTTCCCTTAGTTCTCATGAATTAGGTCATTCATTCATTTATTCACTTAAGCAATATTTGTTGGGCATCTACTGTGTGCCAAGGATATAACAGTAGACAAGATGCAGTCTTTCCTTTCAAGGAAAGAAGTGCTAATGGAGACAGAAAAATGAACATACAATTTTAGGATGTTGTGAATGTTATAGTTGAAATAAGCACAGGATGTATGAGCCCAGAGGTCCTGAACCGTCTTGAGTGAAGTCCGAAGTTTCTAAAACCACATCAGAGCCTGGAGAAGCATGTGCAGGTATTTAATGAGAGGAAACAAGCCCTGACCTAGAAGATCAAGCTTCTGTTTTTCTACTTGATTCTCTGATGATATTCTCTCTATTCCCTCCAGAGTAGAAAAGAAGCCCAGTATTCACTCCTGGTATTAGGAAACTTGTTTAAAGTCTGTGATCAGTACAAAATTTAGTGTTCAAGTTAAAATTTGTACAATTTTATGAAGATGAATTACTCATTACGATAAAGTTAAATGAGAATTTTTTCAGTGCATGAAACTAATTCTTTTCAGTGTCTCTAAATTGTTTATTGTTTTAAAGGGCTAAAACTCCTTTAAGTGAGCTATGAAAATTCTTGTCCATGGGAACATTTATAGAACATAATGGAATATGCTTATAATCTGTTTATAATAACATGTGGGTCAGTAGCAAATATTTAAGAGGAAAAAAAGAGACGATCTCAAGATAGTCTGAGTCATTATTTAAACTTCTGTTGGTATTGAGTCTTCAAAAAATAATAAAGAAACTAGTAGTGCAGTTACAGTAGTAAAAGGGCATTTTAAATGATGTCTTGTTTTCAATTAACTTAATTCTGACAGAAGATATTTAACCATCTTCATAAAGGTCTGAATATTTTGTCAAGAGGGAATACATATTTGGTATTTTAAGTCTTTTTTAACTTAGCAGTTCATCACAACGAACTTTCTTAGAAAATGTTTTCCGGGGCTGGGATTGTAGAGCGCTTGCCTCGCATGCGTGAGGCCCTGGGTTCGATCCTCAGCACCACATACAAAGCAATAAAATAAAGACATTGTGTCCATCTACAACTAAAAAAAAATATTAAAAAAAAAGAAAATGTTTTCCATAATATTTACTTTACAAGTGATTCCATAGAAGCCTGAACAAAGGTATGCTTCAATGCTCCTGAGGCTCTCCCTGTAAATTTTAGTCACCAGAAATACCCTGGGAAGCAATGGTGGGGGTTTCCCACTGTTTGTACCCAGAGTCACATTTTTGCATTCATAAGCAAACATCTAAAATCCATTTCAAGCAGGTATTACTGTAGATGATCTGGGAATACAGAGGGGAACCCAGAGTACAAAAAGTTTCAGAGACCCTGGAAACTCAAAAATTCTGGGCTGGTGAACTACCAAGCCTAGAACCAAAATCTTTCACTAGGGTTTATCAGCTAATAGGAACAGTCAGCATTTGATCCTAAGCCTGTCTGACTCCAAAACCTATGTTCTTAACCTCTAGGAAACATTCCAGATTGTCCCCACTCAGGGATATCCTGTGTCTTACACCAGGGTGTGAATGTTTGTGTATGTGTACATAATATAAGACAGCATGGAAGCTCCAATTTGAATGCAGGTTCATTTGACTTCAAAAGCAATTATTTTCCCACATACCTGCTATATTCTTGCCATAGAAACCTACAGGGACTTTAGAGATCTTGGGGAAGTGATATGCTTCCCTTCTTTCATGTGAACACCAATGAGGGTAGTTGGGCGTCTTCCATCTATAGCTACAGAGTCATAGCACAGAGTCAATCAAACAAGAGAAACAGTAGCTTCTGTTAGCTAATGAATCAAGAGCATGTATTCCACTCTGCAAAAGCAGCCATACAGTGCCTGGCCCATGGAAAGAGCTCAGAAAATATCTGTGGAGAGAATGAGTAAATACATGAACACGTGCACACAACTCCAGGCTCACACACAGTTCCCTGTACTAAAACCAGGAACCTTTGAAACATCTGCATCTGTGAGCATCACCAACATCAAAAAGTTAATTTATCGGGGCTAGGGTTGTAGCTCCATGGTAGAGCGCTCACCTAGCGCTGGTGAGACACTGGGTTTAATCCTCAGCACCACATATAAATTAATAGATAAAAAAATAAAGTTATTAAAAAAAGTTAATTTATCAACAGTGACCATTTTTAAAAGCATTATTTGCAAAAGTGACTGGGACTGGTCTCAGTCCTGCCCAGTCAGTGTGTGACTGAAGATAGGTGGCAGAGGTAGACCCTCTGAAAGTCACATGAAAAACACACTTTTGATCTTCATTGGCCTCTGCCCAATTATGTGTTATTAACTGATGACAATTAGGCAAATAGTCATGGAAGAATAACTGTCTTATCTGTTTCTATGTTCTTCCTAAGTGTCCTCACACCTGTGGGCCAGTTGGCAAATGTTCCTGAGGGTCTTACTCTCTTAAATTGTGGAGAAAAGGAAAATAAGGAAGAAAGTGACCCTAGTCTCTACATCAGCCATGCTTTGAAGGTCTGAGGTCTCTTCCCTGAGCAAAAAGATAGGGGTCCACTCTGCAGCCCTCAAACCAGTCAAAGAGCTTTGGGGAAAACCATCTTCTTGGAGTTACCACACCCCAACCTGTCAAAGAGAGGCCACTGATATAAATATGGGAATTTACTTATTTCATAAATACTTATGAATACCTATAATGCCAGGGATTAGAAGTAGAGGAAACATTGTCCCTACCCACACAGAGCTTAAATACCAGTAGGAAATCAAGCAATCACAAAAATAAATGGCAAGGAGCTGGGGTCGCAGATCAGTGGTAGAGTGCTTGCCTAGCATTGTGTGAAGCACAGGGTTTGATTCTCAGCACTGCATATAAATAAATAAAGATCCATTGACAATTTAAAAAAATATCTAAAAAATAAAAAAAATAAATGGCAAACTGAACTGTGGTACATACAAGGGAGATGGACATGTTTGTGTGAGATTTGACCAGGCAGAGAAGTCTGCCCTGAAGTAATGACGTTTAAGCTGGGGGATAATCATCCAATCGATGATAATTAAGAGTAAAGGGGAGCTGGAATAGTGTCTGGGCAGAAGTGACTATAACTGCAAAGGCCCAGTGGCAGCAGGAAATATGCAGAGTTGAAGTTTTGATGGAGAATAGGGAGCTGGAAGGTTCATCATGCCAAGAAAGTCCACAGGAGTCAGAACAACAAACAACAATGTATATTGGATGATCACTATGTGCCAGGCACTGTGACAAGTGTTTTAAAATTATCTAATTTAAGCCTCACATTTAAAAAAAAATTTTTTCTTAGTTGTTGATGGACCTTTATTTTATTTATTTATATGCAGTGCTGAGAATCGAACCCAGTGCCTCACACATGCTAGGCAAGTGCTCTACCACTGAGCTACAACTCCAGCCCTAAACCTCACATTTTTACATATGAATAAACTGAGGCACAGAGAGGCAAAACAAATTGCCAGACAGTGCAGGTTTTTGTTAAGGACTCTAGGAGCAATGGAAAGTCCTCTGAGGGTGTTAAGCAGTAAGATGTACATTTCAAAAGGATGGTTCAGATCCAAATAAAGCAGTGATGCCCTCCTGCTCTGCCCCTTCCAATTTTCTTTGTACCCCAAAAGAAAGTAGAACATTTGAAGCCAGTTGCGGTGGCACATGCCTGTAATCCCAGCACTTTGGGAGGCTGAGACAGGAGAATCGCCAGTTCAAAGCCACCCTCAGCAATGGCGAGGCGCTAAGCAACTCAGTGAGACCCTGTCTCTACATAAAACACAAAATAGGGCTGGGGATGTGGCTCAGTGGTCGAGTACCCCCTAGTTCAATCCTCGGTACAAAAAAAAAAAAAAGTAGAACATTTGAAACATCAATGATATAGAATCTGAAAATAAATGATTATTCAAAATGAAGACCTGAGATAGTATTAGTTGAAAACCATGTAAACCATGTAGTTGTTTTGGTAAAGTGGAGGAAAGGAAGGCGGCTGGTAATAGCTCTCTCTGCTTTCTGGGAACTATATTCTAAGAGGTTGAATGTAGAAGAGAAGCTTATGGTGTGGACTAGAAAGGGGGTTGAAGACAGGCCTTCAGGGACTACAGATGGTCTCCTACCCCATGCCAAACTCAGTTAGTACTCTGTTTACTTGTGTCAGAGGAGCAAAATTTGTTCCTAATGTGCCCAATCCAGGCCATGTGTGTTTTTCTTTGACATTTTTAAAAATTGGGAAGCTTTGCATTGAGATATCGACTTCTGGCTTCTCTGGAATCCCTGGGCCACCATCCTCCATTGGCCCCATGGGCTGGCACTGACCCAGGCTCACACCTCAGATAAGACACATTGGCCCCATACCTGAGACAACTGACCCCACCTCATTTTCTTACCCGCTTGGCTCTGCAGACATCTACATTTGTGAGCCCTGGATTCCATTCTGAGATTCTCCCAAGCTATGGAGTACTTCAGCTCAGAGTTTCAGGAGGCTGGCCAGCAAGTTGGAGCAAAGGGGAGTCAGGCTATAAACACATCGGGGGCAACTTGGCACAAGCTTGTGGCTGGGGTCTTCCTGGAGATATAGGAAATAGTAGAGCCCCTGCAGGCTCCTAAGCAGGCTGGATTTAGGAAAGTCAGACCAGCAGTAGTATGCAAGGGCAAAAGCCTGGAGGCACCCTCGGTGGAGAGGAGAGTGGCGATTATAAACCTGACTGATTATTCCTGGATTAGGAACTAGTGCACGCAAAAGAAAGGGCCAGAAGCCAATGTGAGCTCTCTTAGTTTTTGTTGGCACAATGCAGTGGTTGGAGAAAAAGGACTAGTCTTGAAACTTCAGCATCACCAGGAGAAAAATGAAATGCAATAAAAACTACAGATGGTTAAGAATGGAGGCATTTTTACTACGACACAGCACCATTGTAAAAAATCTCCATGCTCATGCCAAGGGGTAGATGCTACTAAACCTCTCCTCTGAGTCAGGGCATCTGAGCACCATTGGTGCAGAGAGCTCAGCCAGAGCTGCGGGAGCAAGACCTCCTCCTTGGGGCTTACATAAAGCATAGATCTTGCCCAAATGTGGAAAACCTTTAGGGACGTTAAAACCATTAGGGATCTGTAGCCCTGACTTGAACCAAGCAGAACAAACAAACCCCTGCCCAAATTGGAACTCGCTGGATGTCTTTCAGAGATATCCAAGGGGAAAGGCTACAGCCCTCAAGGGTCTTCGAGTCTTATTTCGGCTGCCCAGCTCCAGGCTGAGGGGACTTTGTACTTTTTTGCAATATCTTAACACCTCCTATGCAAGTCCACAGATGGCTTGTTTCCTGAACCTATAACATATGTGATACCTTTTTTTTTCCCTCCTACAAATGGGATGTTAAAGTCCAAGTTAGACCTATGGAAGTATGTTACAAATTCAGGAACTGAGTTGGAAAAGTTCCAGAGAGTGTTCACATTTTCCATGGACAGGGTCTTGGTAAGTTCCCAACCTCAATTTCTGTTTTCAATGTCCTTTGTTACTTCCAGCACACACCATAGTGTTACTTTGTGTCTTTCTCCCCATAACAGTTAAGAGGCATCATTTTCAGACTCTTTTTTTATTCCATATCTTAAATGGAGGAGGTAGATTAGGGAATTATGAATGCAATAAGTCATCACTTTAGTGCTTGCTGCGGGCTAGACAGTATGCTGTTTGCAGATAGTGGAGGGAGCTGGATTAAAGCACAAAACAGTGCCCTAATTCCCCAATGTTTACAATCTGTATTAAAAGCTGAAGATGGACATTGAGATAGGAAACCAGAGCACAGAGCAGCTAGATGGTTACATCCATCACCCTAGATGCTTACAAACCCAGAGCATGATTTGAACTATTCTGGAGCTGGACAGGAGTCCTTACCCTGCCTCTGGTCCACCTGCAGGAAGTCAGTGCAACGTGGCACAAAGGGAATACACGTGTAGGGCGCCCACCTGTTCTAGGTAGGGATGAAAAAGTGGGGGCAAAGCACTGCTCTTAACTCTAGGAGCTGATGACTTAGTTGACAGGGAGACAGACAAGTCAACAAGCGGTTGTATTGTAGTGTGATACTCACAAGACAAAGATTACTGATTAAGAATGTGAGGTTTGGGCTGGGGCCGTAGCTCGGTGGCATAGTGCTTGCCTAGCATGTGTGAGGCACTGGGTTCCATCCTTAGCACCACATATAAATGAGCAAATAGTAGTTGTGGCTGTCCATGTACAATTACAAAAAAAATTTAAAAAAAAAAAAAGAATGTGGGGTTTGGTGATAAAGCCAAATCCCAGACCCAAGCACATATACATTGCAAGATCTGGGCAAGTTACTTCACTCTTTTCCTCCTGAGTTTCATCATTTTACCTGTAAAATGAGCCAATTTAGATACTTGTCACAGCAAATTATGAGATAAAAATATGTGAATTAATGGAGTGATTAGTACATTGTCAAAAAAAAGTGGAGATGGAGCAAAGAAGGTACTCAAAAACAGCAAGGACTGAAGCTCAGCTGCAGGAGGGTCTCAGGAAGAGGGCTAGCAGGGTTGGGTTTGGCAGGGGAGGGAACTGTGAAGAATAGAGCTGGGAGAGACACTCTGATATGGGGACATCTGGAGCTGTGTTGGTCCCCAGGGCAAGGCAAACCTCAGGAGGACAGTGATTCAGGACAGCAGCTCTCCCTGGCTCTTGCCTTCAGAGATCATTTCTTCTGTCCACATTTATCCTGATCATGATTCCAAGGTGTATTAGCCACGTTCAGCAACTCACCTGTCCTAGAAGTTCCCTCTGGTCTCCCCAGCCAGTTCTGCTGGATAATGCAAGAAATCCCTCTTCTTCTCCAGCTTGGCCATGAGAGATTTGAGGTTTTTTAATGCAAAATTTTCCTTTCAAAAGAAAAGAGATAAAAGATGAAAAGAAGGGAGGGTAGGAGTAAGGAACAGGAGAAGGAAAAGAGAAGGGAAGGGGGAGGACAGGGAAGGCAAGGATACACAGATACACTGAAACAGACAGGCTCAGTGAAGCACGGACTTACTACCTTGTCTATCAAAAGCAGGTCATAAATCAGCCTTGCCTGTGGATCTCATTTGTAGTACTTCCTCTTCTCATTCTCTTCCTTGCTTCTGCCCCAAATGTCAGGACTTGGAAAGACTGAACCTGCTGTCTGACAAAAGCCCTCTGGCATGACTGCCATGTCCTTTCCAGAACCTTCTTACCTCCCCATAGAGGGCTCCAGGTTTTTGATCCCTTATGCTCTATTTGTTCCACTCTACTTTGAGATTTCTAAGCCTCAGCCCAGGAGGTGGCTTCAAAAGCCTGTTTTAGTCAGTTCACCCAGCCTACTCAAGTCAGTCTTTGAACCCTGGAGTACTGATTTGAGCCAAATTCACAGAAAATTGACTTCTAAACCTAAATACCACTTCCTAATATCTGAGAGCCACGTGCAGCTCAGTCAGTACAAGTAACAGCAGTGACAATTATTACTACCATTTATTGAATCACGCACTAGATGACATGTATCGTGATAAGTGCTTTACAAATACCAGTCCTCTTGCAACTGGAAGTGTGGTCCTAGAACCAGCAAAAATCAAGTCAGAATCTGCCTCTTTTCTTTTCTTTCTTTTTTTTGTTTGTTTGTTTTAGATAAAATCTCCAGATAAAAATTTGGGTTTGCTGGCCATGCTGCTTACTCTTACAGCCTCAGTCATCTTTCCTGTCTTCTGTCTTTAATCCCTTTGCCTCATTTAGTTTCATGACCAACTTTAAATGCCCCAAAAGTCTTCCTTGATAATATGTTTGGGGGATCTCTTTGGTGCCTAGGGTTTGTAGTCAATAACTGGAAAACTCACAGACAGTGGCCAGAGGGAGTCCTGGTTGATGATTGGTCCTTTAGAGGGAGCAGGGGCTAGCCAGATGGGACTTCAGGTGAAGAGATCACAAAGTAGTTAGATATGATGCACCAGCTGTCAGAAAACAGTCTCCTTGCATTTTTATGTTTACATATCTAA
Organism: Geosciurus inauris; assembly: GCA_004024805.1. Taxonomy (NCBI): domain Eukaryota; kingdom Metazoa; phylum Chordata; class Mammalia; order Rodentia; family Sciuridae; genus Geosciurus; species Geosciurus inauris. The sequence continues at coordinate 2,432 of PVHX01011086.1, read as the reverse complement.
GTGTAGACAAAAAGGAAATCACCCTGAAAGAAATAATAGACCAATGAGTACTTTGGGCTTCAGTGGAGTCAAGGGCCCACATGTCTTATGTATATCAATGGCCTACCCTTTTCCAACTCTCATGTGCTCATAAACAAGTAAATTTGAACACATGCCCAGTGGCGACCTGCCTGGAGTTCATGTGGAAGCACATGAACCTTCCATTAATGGCCCAGCCCCTGTGCTAAGTGTTTCGTGGACATTGTCTGTAATTCTCAATACAATCTAGTAATATGTAATTATGATCCCCATTTCAAAGATGAGAAAACAGACTTTGAGATTTTAAATTGGTGCCTTTACAAATTTCAGTTCTTTAAAGAGATTGAGAAGAAGAAAGATAGTTGGTAGCTTTAAGCCTGTATTTATCTGAGCTGTTCTCTTCTGACCCAAAGTGGCCTGCTTAATCCACAAAACCATGGCCCTGTGATTAGGCTTGGTAGGGCTCCTGTTTTACCAGGCTATCAGAGATCTACCTGGTGATCCCAATCCCCCTCAAACCTCAGAGATGTGCCAAAGACACACATAGGATATTTTACTTGTGAGGGTGTTATGGTTTAGATATTAGGTATCCTCCAGAAGCTCATGTGTAAGACAATTCAAGAACATTCAGAAGTGAAATGATTGGGTCTTGGGGGTCTTAATCCAATCAATGAATTGATTCCTGACAGGATTAACTGAGTGGTAACTGAAGACAGGTAGGGTATGGCTAGAGGAGATGGGTCCCCAGGGGCATGCCTTTGGGGTATATATTTTTTATCTGGCAAGTGGAGACCTCTCTCCCTGCTTTCTAATCATTTTGTGAGCTGCTTGCCTTAACCACACTGTTCTGCCATGATGTTCAGCCTCACCTTGAGCGCCAAGGAATGGAGTCAGCCTTCTTAGGACTGAGACCTCTGAAACTATGAGCCCCAAAATAAACTTTTCCTCCTTTAAAAGTGTTCTTGTCAGGTCTTTTAGTCACAGCAGTGGAAAAGCTAACTAAAACAGGGGTTTAGAAGTATCAGTTTGCACTATCATCCTGGTGATGTCTTATCCTCCTACCTAGGTGTTCCCAGGAAGTTGACCTGCTTGGCTTTGAGGAATTAATGACACGGTTAAACAACCAGGGAGTGGCTGAGCAGGGATTTGAACTTGGGTCCATCTCCCTTCAGAGCCCATGTTCCTGTGTCTCTGTTTGTTATGAAGCCCTCAACTCAGGCTTGCAACCCCGGTTTCCACAGCGAGTGCTGGTAGCAGAGCAGCACAGAAGTCACAGTACCACGTGCAGGCAGCCTGGGCTACCCACGTGCAGCTAGAGGCCAACATTTTTGTTGTGTGTACTGCTCAGGACTCAAATAGAGAAGCCAACAGCTGTCTTTCCATAACCTACACTGTTTTATACCAAAGTAGAGAGAAACTGACCCGAGGAAGGAAATCCGAGGTCCTTCCCAGACTTTTGTAAACCATGTTCGTTTTCTTTACCCATTTCCCTGGACATGCCTCCTTCCTTCTCCCACCTCCCATTGCCATCGTGAATGTCATTTCACAGGGCCAAGTGGGCTTTCTGATTCCCTTCACCTTTCCCTAATAGACATTGCATACAGATTCTTCGTGGTCTTTCACAGCACAGAACAATCACATTGCAAACATGATTTGTAATGGAGCTAAGGGAAAGCAATGGCAATGGAAAGGAAGAGACCAATCCTCTGCACAGTGGTGGATGAATGGAGGCAAACAACCCAGGACATGGAGGCATAAATAGCGAATGCCTCCAAGGTTGTAGGCCTAAAGAAATAAAGACAGTTCTAATATTTTTAATGTGAAAAATTAGATCCAGGTGGAATAGATTTTTTTTAAAAAAAAATATTCTTTTTAGTTGTACACAGACAAAATACCTTTATTTCATTTATGTATTTTTTATTTTTATTTTTTGTACCAGGGATTGAACTCAGAGGCACTTGACCGTTAAGCCACATCCCCAGCCCTATTTTGTGTTTTTATTTAGAGACAGAGTCTCACTGAGTTGCTTAGCACCTCACCATTGCTTTGAACTCACGATTCTCCTGTCTTAGCCTCCCAAAGTGCTGAGATTATAGGCGTGTGCCACCATGCCTGGCTCTATTTTATTTATTTTTATGTGGTGCTGAGGATCAAGCTCAGTGCCTCATACATGCTAGGCACGTGCTACACCACTGAGCTAAAAACCCCAGCTCCCCGTTTGAATATCTTGACTTAAGAGACTGGGACATTCAAGTAAACCCTCCCAACATAACAGTCTGAATTGGGTCAGAGAGGTCAAAACCAGAGTTATACATTTGCAAGCCATCTCCTAAGCTGGGATGGTTACCACTTGAGATAAGCTATTTTAGGTTAAGAGGAGATACAGGGCTGGGGCTGTAACTCAGTGGTAGAGC
>PVHX01011085.1:0-66169 GCA_004024805.1 Geosciurus inauris | reverse complement strand
AAAGTTTTAAAATGTGACAATTATAAATATCAAAGTTGCATGCAAGATCAAAAATATTACACAAGAACACTATATAATGACAAAATGCTCAACTCAAGAAAAATACTACCATTCATAAAATTTATGAACCACACAATATAGTGTGAAATATAAAACAAGAGCCTCTGGAAATACATAAAGACCTTGAAAAAAGACAAGTCTATTTAAAGATTTTCTCCTATACTCAGAATCTGAGCATCATGTGAACTATAAGAATAATAATTTTGTTAGTGTGAATTAAAGTACATAAATGCAATCAACAAAGTAATATCTTATATATTCATACAGGAGAAGGAAGAGAAAGGATATTTTATATGAAGAGACTACATGGTTTTAGTAGTATTTAAAAAGAAAGTCAAGGTTTTAAAAGTTTTTATGGGAAAAAGGGGAAATACAAAAATTAATACCCCTAAGCTGCCAACTTAGGAAATCATGAAAAATAGTGATAGATTAAACTGAATGGAAGATTGAAAAGGAGTAATACAAATAAAAGCAGATTAAAAAAACACAAAATGGAAGGGAAAATTCAGTTAATTGAGAGTCAGGAACATGGTTTCACAAAAAGACAAATGGAACAGAAAAATTGCAAAACTGAGAGAAGGAGAGATGAAAAGTTAAAGATGACAAATGTTATAAATTGAAAATGAGGGCCACCATGACAGATGATGCAGACATTAATAGAAAATAAAAGGCTAACATGAACATTATGATAGTAAATCTAGAAATTTAGATGGGTGGACGATTTACTAGAAAAGCAGAATGTACCAAAACGGACTCTAGAAAACATTAATGACTTCTAAAGAAACCAAATAAAACTTTAAGACCAGATGGCTGTACTAGAAAGTTCTAGCAAACATTCAAAGAACGGATCATTTAAAAGTATTTAGGAATCCAGAAGAAGGAATGATCCCCACTTTATTGATAAGGCTGGGGTAATGTGCCGTGAAAACTGAACAAGGAGAGCATGAAAAGCAAAAAAAAAAAAAAAAAAAAAAAATCACAGGCTACTCTCACGTGATGAATTCAGCATAAAAGCTACACAAGACATAACCAAAATTAAATTTTTAAAATGTGGAAACATACATCATGAGCAACGTGCAAGGATACTTCAATAATAGAAGATACATGAATCTATTTCACTCCAGTATTTTAATAAAGGAGAGAAAAATGAGCAGCACACATTGAAGAATGCAAACTATTTGGGGAGGTTAAACACATCATGAAAATAATCCTCACTGAGGTAGGATGGAAGCTTCTGCCTATGACCATGATGGAAGAACGGAGATTGCGTCTTGCCCCAGTTCTAGAAGAGGAGCTGAGATGTGTGAAATGACTGCATAGGAGACAAGGAAGCCAATGAGGTGCGTCCAAGATTCCCAGGCTTTCTGGCTGGAGATGCATGCCAGACCACAGCAGGGAGAGGGACCCCAAGGAAAGCTGTGGTGGCACAGGCTTCCAAAGAGGAGGTAGCCATGCAGAAAAACAACTCCCAAAATCTGCACCAGTCCTCTTCAATCTTTGCTGGACTACTCAGACACACAAGTACAGGGAAACTCCATGAGGTCGGGTAAAGAGTGACCAGAAAGCTGAGTTGACAGTGCTGAGTTCACAAAGGGGTAGGGATCCCCGAGTCGTAAGAATCGAAGAGTAAATCCCTCAGTGATTACTTGGCGTCTTCAACAGAGAGCTCAGAAGACTTACAGAAGTGTGGCTGAACTGCTTGTGTGAGGGCTTCCCTTAGTCTGCTCCATCAGTTTAAAAAGCAGCCTCCAAAGGATGAGACCAAACCTGAAGTACATTAACAGCTTACCAGAAAAAGATAGCTCAATATTTTTTAAAGGAAGACAGTAACATGAAGACCTCATAAATATGAACTTGGAAAGGTCAGCGTCAAATTAAAAATAACTGAAGAAACAATGGCATTTTTTTTCTCAATTTGATAAAAGCTGTCAACCCATAGAGCCATGTCCAGTGACACAAAGAAAGGCACGTTGAGACATGTTATAATCAAATGGATTTTTTTTAATTTAAAAAAGGAAAAGAAAATCATAAAAATGGGGCTAAATAAGACACATTGGAGAGAAAGAGACAAAACCAAAAAGTCCAAGAAGTTTTCACAAGAAGCAACAGCAGCCAGAAGAAACTAGAATGACATCTTTTACTGTGCTGAACAATTAAAAAAAATTAATCTAGAATTCTTTATTGAGAAAAATATTTTTGAACAAAGAGATTGAAACACAGACTTTTCGACAAACACCCAGATAATTCACTTCCAAGAAACTTGCATGGCAAGAAATGTTAAGAGAAGTTCTTCAGAAAGGAGAAAAATAAAACTGACTCGAAATGTGAGCACACACAAAGGAATGAAGAATATCAGAGGTGGAAAATAAGAGAGTGAATATAAGAGACACAGATTTTTCATTTTTAAATTTATTTAAAAGATAATCTACTTGAAATCTTCATCTTTTAAAAAACCGATAAAACAACCAATGGGTTTTGGGATTTAAAGCATACATTAAGCAAAACATGACAAAAAGAGCACAAATGACTAGAACACATAAAAATTAATTATATGTGATGGGGTATAAAAATTATTTTAAGGCAGACTGTGATAAATTAAATATGCAGATTGTAAATCCTAGAGGAACCAATAAAAATTTAGCAAAATAAACCATTGGAGATAAAGTGGTCTACTAAAAAAAATTTAAGTAACCTGGAGAAGGTAGGAAAGAGAAAAATTACACAGAACATATGGAACAAATAAAAAAGAAATAGCAAGAGGGTAGATTAAAACTTAATCATTAAATGCTAATAGCCCAGCCTGGCCTGTAATCCTGGTTACTTGGAAGGCTGAATCAGGAGAATCTCAAACTCAAGGCTGACCTGGTAACTTAGTGAGACCTTGTCTCAAAATATAAAAAATTAAAAAGGGCTGAGGATGTAACTCAGTGGTAGAGCACTCCTGGGTTTAATCCCTAGTACTGCTGATGTAGGACAGATGAAGCTGGACACTCGAGGAATTTTTCAGGAAGCAGTTTTATTTAAGATACAGTGGCCCAGAGGGACTAATGCCTGAGAATTTCTGGACTGTGGGTCCAGAAATTCTTTTAGATATCTACTCAGTGAGGGTGGTTACTTCAGTGGAAGTGGGTGGGAACATAACAGTTACTCTTTGTCCCATATTCTTAAGCTAGACAGAGGTTTCACATGTTTTGTCTGCAAACCTGGCATTTACAAGAAAAGAAGCTTCACACCACACTGAGCTCTCTGTGGAAATCTTGTTGATATTCTGTTGACATTTTTTGTAAAAATCTTTCTGACAAGAAGAGAAGGTTAATTATGGCAAGGGTCTTTTGGGTGGGAATACTTGGTCTGCTTTACTGTAAAAAAGAAATCCAATGTAAAGCTAAAGATCATAAGTCTAGATAAAAATTTAAAATAAAACCCAACTATACACTATCTAAAAGAAACTTATGTTAAATATAAAAACACATGATAGGTTTAAGAGTAAAAGGATTAAAAAAGGACACACTATGTAAATACTAATATCAGAAAAGCTGAAAGGGCTATATTAATATCAGACAAAGTACACTTAAAAAAGTTAGCAGGGATAAAGAGATACATCACATAATGATATAAGTGATGAGTCACAAAGAAGTTAAAGAAGAAATTCTGATTTTTAGAATGGCAACTAGAACTCACAACTAGGAAACATGCAGTGCATGAATTCATGATGGTATCACTGGATGTGGTTATTAAAGTCACCCATGTCTTATACAGAGGTTTGCTTGAAATTCAGTAGTCTAGCAACCTATGTTGATGAAAGGATGTGGCAGATGGAAGGGGTCCAGGACTGCAGGCTTGTATATATGAGTGAGGAAGCCCAGAGGCACTGAAAGATCTACTTCATTAAAGTGTCATTATTTTGTTTCATTTCTTTTGGTGGACCTTTATTTTATTTATTTATTTTTTTATGTGGTGCTGAGGATCGAACCCAGTGCTTCACACATGTTATGCAAACATGCTACCACTTAGCTATAATCTCAGCCCCTTGTTTCATTTCTTGATGTTCCATCTGGCCTTCTGGAAATTTTAGTATATCAGGTGTGACCACAACCTCCCACAGAAGAGATCTTAACTGCCTTGTTCAATCTGTTTTCCCTGGTCCAAGGCACAGTTTCTGGAAAATTTGGAGAGTTCAGTACATGTTTATTAAGAGGATAAATGAAAACCTTTGGATCTCAGGTATAGAAGGAAGCTTTCAGGTTCCTAATTACTTTTTAACAACTTGTATTATAAGGCCGGGATTTTCAGCTACTACAAAGATGGCTGACCAAGGATCCAACCTCAAAGAGCATAGGGTACAAGGCACAGGTAAGGGTAGGGGCACCTTCCCAGAAATAGAGAGCAAGTAAGGATTTGCCCTTTTGTAGGCCAGCTCTCAAGCCCTTTTCCCCAACTCAGCTCTTGGAGTTCTGGTTATAGAGGTTTATATATTGAAGGTTTGGTTTTGAGGAATCTAATCAGAACTCCCCTCCCCCAAAAAACAATTAAAAAAAAAGTACAAAGCTAATTGGGAGAACAGATAGTATAGAAAAAGTGGCCCAGTCAGATCACTCTATCCTAAAGGGGATTAAAAGAAGGGAATTTTAATGCCTCATTTTTGATGATCAATATATGATAACTACTATTATTATGACCATTTTTTAAAAAGCATTTATTCAGAATATATTTTTGAACATATCAGAGTTTTCCTAGGCAGGTAAAAGCCTGAAAACTCTGGAAACAAACAAACAAACAAAAAAATGAAAGTCACAATGAAAGGGCCATGTGAAGAGAACATGAGGCAGCCTTAGCAAAAATAAGAGGAACTTGTGTCTCTCCTGTTTATCCAGAGCAAGGCACACATCAAAAGCACAAGTCTGCTGAGTTCCAGGGCCTGATCATGCCCATGTATTTCTCCAGCAAGACTTGATGAAAACGAAGTCGGCACTGCTGCATTATTTATATACAGCTCATGGCATTGACATTGCCAAGCCTCCACTTTCAAGGGAAACCTTTTGTTCTCTGCTTGAGGAATGCAGAACCTGGAGAGTTTCAATTGAACAAGCTAGTGAATAACAGAATAATTAGAGCTGAGAGCAGGGATAAATTACCAAAATATTCCTGGTTGTGGCCTTTGGTACATCACAGGCCTATGATGGCTCTGTTTTTCCATGCCATGCAAGAGCCTGTATTACCAGCACTGAAGATACAGCTCATGGGGAGATACAATGACTGGGGCTGGATTGCTAATTGCATCAACAAAGAAACCAAGAGGGCCTGATTTCTGAAGAAATACCACTGAATCAACTGGAGTTGCTTCTGTTAAAGAGCTGTCAGATTTCAGGCTCGTTACTATTGGCTCTGTACTTCATCAAGACTTGCTGACAGGTCCGTGACAGACTGAAATAATATATGCAATGATGCAACACAGGGCAATATTAAATTACCTTTTCAGTTAGACTTGCCGATAACATGGTTCAAACGTGGCCATGACAATATGGGCGGCATGAAAGAACTGAATAAATAATGAAGTTGAGGGAGTTTTCCCATGCCCCTAAGAGAAAGATCTAAGAGTCAAAAAACAAAAGATTCTCAAGTCGCCACCAAAATATTTCAAGATCGTGGTGGTGCCCCTGGATTCATGGATTTTGATTTGTCCCATAAAAAAATAAGAAAAATACTAATTAGAAGCAATGTGAGAGAAGTGGGGAAAGGAACCAGGAAGGAAAGAGAACAAGGTCACAACTTATTAAGGCTCTGTTACATGTGAGGCACTGTGCATAGAACTTGTGTATAGGTTACTGAATATCAGAATAAACCTGTGAAGACACTGTTGGGATAGAAAAGGACACTGAGGCTCTGAAAGGTTGAGTAACTCATTTGAGGTCATACCCTTAGGAAGGAGAAGGGCAGAAGTCCAAACCCTGCCCCGATCAATTAAAGTCTATACTGGCTAACTACAGGGTTATTCAGGTCCACTCACCAAAAGATATCTGTAAGACACTGCAAAGGCTGATTAGGCTATGTGGAAAAGTGCAATAATTTTGAGGTAGTATTTGATTTTTCTGTTTATCGTGTCTTTTTTTTTTTTTTGTACCACGAATTGAACCCACAGGTATTTAGCCACTAAGCCACATCCTCAACCATTTTTATTTTGTATTTTGAGACAGGGTCTCTCTAGTTTGCCTAAGCCCTCACTAAACTGCTGAGGCTGACTTTGAATTTGCTATTCACCTGCCTCAGTCTGCGGAACTGCTGGGATTACAGGCATGTGACACTGCACCTGGCTCTTTTTTTGTTTGTTTGCTGGGGATCAAACCTAGGGCCCTTGTGCATGCTAGTCAAGTGCTCTATCACTGATCCAATCCCCACCCTACACCTTTTCTTAATAAAGGAAAACAATATATAAAAATAAAAGCAGATGAAGAGGTCACACAACATGGAACTGTATAGAGCAAAGAAGTTGCTGTCTCAGGTCCCCTGTGAGGTTCTGGTGGAAGTTGAGGCGTTCTGGAGATGCTGAGGACACAGGACAATGGGATGCTCCCTCAAGACATGAAATTCAGCTAGAAGTAGGCCCAAGATGAGTAGGAGTAAGCCATGAAAAAGAATCCTAAAAAGGCAAAAGGTCTCTGGATTCCCCAAAGTAGCCAGCCTGCATGAAGAGGGCTAAAGAAAGCATGTCAGAGGGATGAGGAATCTGTATGGGAGCAGAGGAAGAGGAGGCAACAGAGGCAAATGTCAGTGTGGAGAGGCAAGAATGTTCCAGATGGGAAGATCTGCACATGCAAAGGCTGTGAGAGACAGGTGTGCACAACACACACCCCAGCCAGGGCCTCATGGTGCAAAGCTCCCAGCTGAGGGCTCCCCCATGTAAAGAACAAAAATGAAGGAGTCGTTTGTGTCCTTGCTCCTTTCTCCTCTCCCCTCTCCCACAACAAATATTTATTAAGCTCTTTTTATGTGTCTAGCACAGATAGCCTCTTCATGGAGAGTCCAGTAGAACAGAGAAATCCATTGAGAGCTTACTAAATATCTAATTAATACTATGTACAGAAAATATAATAAAAAAATTATAGGCTGTTTGTAGAACATGTGGTATCAAAGGACACAGAGGAAAAGAGTAATCTAAACCTGCCTTAGATTCTTTCACTAAGTGGCAGAACTATAGGGTCAAGTGTTTCCACAGAGCATTTGTCTATTCCTGCAGATTTCAATGACAGTCCATATGGCTAAAGGTCATTGAAATGGGGCTGCCTTGTGATGGAGACACCCTCAGACAAGCCCAAACCAGTCCCTTGGGTGTGCCCTTGTCTTTGCACGAGCTCCCTCACCATTCTAGTAATTTGGGTAATTGGGGTTCCTGATTCAGTCATTTCTGACTTATTGTGGCTTCTTGGACCCGAGGCCTGATCTTAGACTTTTGGCTCTGACCATCTGAACAACTCATCATTTGCTCACCCTCTAGTTCTTTTGAATTCCTGGCTTCAGGGTCCAACACCTTGGTGCTGGTTTCTTCTGAAAGACCTACTATAATATGGATAGGTGGTTACTGACACCAAAATATATTCCCAATAATTGTTATGTCCTAGTATAACCATAAGAGATTGTGGACATGTGTCTGATTTAGAAAAGAGATTTTTCCCAACTCTTTTACAAGCTCAAATATTAAAACACCTTTTTCAGTGTTAACCCATTCTGACACTAGGCTTGATCTTAATCCTTATCTTCCATTCCTCAGTCCTAATGGCATCCTAGACTTGCTATTTGTGAAATTGAGCATGGAGCTGATCCAAAGTTATGGAAGTGCAAATATCAGTAAGCCTGGGATCTACTACTACAGACAGGCAGCAAAGCTGCTGTACAGCAACTCAGGAGAAAGGGAGAAGCAAGGACAATAAAGTTATATTTATAAATGATCATTCAAGGTTGCTCTGCCTTGAAGAAACAATACAGGATTCCTGACAGAGGATAAGAAAGGGGCAGACTCAAATGGCTCCTGCCAATCAGCCCAGTGCATTTCAAATCTGTTTGTCTATTAGGCCCCTTTATGATTAATTTTTGGCTTTGGAATAGCCAACAAATATGTTGAAAATATTCTTCCATGTAAATAATCATATGAACAAATTAGAAAATAAGTCTTTTCTTGATAAACTAGAGTTATCTCTACATATTCTCTTAGTAATAACAACTATGCTATGCTATAGTTCAGCACAGTGCCTAACATGCTATAAACACTCAACAAATATTATTTACCTTTATCTTTCATGAGTCATTGACAACTGTTAGACATACTGAAAGATATGGTAATTTCCCTCATGCTAAATGTCCCAAATGACTGATTTTGCTCAATGACACCAGCTGCAGGCATTTGATACTTCAAAGCCCTGATATTTTTTGGCAGACTTCAAGCTTCTCATCTTCTTATCCTATCCATTTTGGTTTGCAGTCTAGAAAGGGTGCCACTGGTCCTCCCATAGTGCAAGAGCTGAGAGCATTCTTATCCTTTCTCAGATCTCCTTGGGTACTTCTGGTGATCCAGGCTGCATGATGATGACAGCCCTTGAGTAGAAGTCCTATGAGGTTAAGTGCCCTTCTCAGATATGATGCTAAATGTTCAGCACCCCAGAAGCTGCACATTCACTGAGCTCTTGGAGCTGAGAATTTTAACAGGGTGATCTCTTTCTGATACAAAGAGGAGAGAATCAGAATAAAGCTTTCCAACAAGGAAAGAAGGTGACACATAAAGAGTTAGTAAATCAAAAGGACAGACCTGAAGACTTCATAGCTCTCAATATGTCTTATCTCTAAAAAAGAAAGGAAAGGAACAAATGGAAAAGAAAAAAAAAAAAAAAAAACAGAAAGGTGGCCTTAATACTAAGTTCTCACTGGGTGCAGTGGCACATGCCTGTAATCCCGGTGGCTCAGGAGAATGAAGCAGGAGGTTTGAGAGTTCAAAGCTAGCCTCAACAAAAGCAAGGCACTAAGCAACTCAGTGAGACCTTGTCTCTAATTAAAATGCAAAATAGGGCCGGGAAAGTTGGCTCAGTGACCAAGTACCCGAGTTCAATCACCAATACTCAAAAAACAAACAACAAGAAAACCTAAGTTCTCAACACCCTTCAGTGATGAAGATCCAGAAACTGGCAGAAGCAATGTCAGCTCTTCAGGAGGAAGATACAGTCAGACTTGCTATTAATGTCAAAAACATAGCAATTTGGTGATTTAACCATTTAAGGCATTCATAGTATGTATCATCTTCTGGGCCTCAAGGGATGAATAGTCTTTCAGGGAGAAGAGCTCCCCAAGATCACCCAGATATATGAGTAGAGCTGGCATCTAAACCCAATCAGCTCCAGAGCCCATGCCCTTCACAACTACACTGATGGCCTCTAGGGACACATTCTCTGCATGCTTGGTATATTTCACATGTGAAATCTAAGACATTTATGAGCAATGACTGAAGAAGAAGGCAGCTCTACCTGGCAATATAAAGGATGCTTCACTGAAGAGCTTAAGTTTTGAGTCCCGGAATATGGGGAGAAATCCACCAGGTGGACAAAGGCTGTGGGGGGTGGCTTTCAGGCAGGGAACCAAGCACTGAAATCAGAGCTCTGTTCAAGCACGAGCCTGGCTCCAGATGGGAGGGAGAGAAAATCACCTCCCTAAGACTCTTGCAGACTTCTGATTACCTGTTCTTATGAGGAAGCTATTACTGAGCATGGTTGCATCAGACATGGCAATGCCATCATTCAATAGGAAGATATCCTCCCTGCTCTTTATCTTCTTCATCTGTTAATAATACTTGCCCATAAATTCATTAAAAATTAAGTGATGTTAATTCACATAACACATGCCCAATAAAAAGTAGAAATTTTTATTCCCATTGTCTTCATCAATATCAAAATTATCATCTTACAACTACTTTTGAGAAAGAAGATACCAATGAAAATATGTGCAAATGAAAACTTGCTTCAAGATCCTACTAAGAACACTAGAAAGAAATAAGATGTACTTTCAGCTCTAATTTGTTGACTATGATCTGAAAAAACAGAAAAATAACATAATTAACCCAGCTCAGCTTTGCTCAACTCAACCTAAAATTGAGTTGAAAATCAAATTTTTGATTTAAACTTTGAACTTAAAAACAAATGTTAGGCCCAAACTCTTCCCTCTTTGCACACATAGGGGCAAAAACACTCCAAATGTTCTGTTTGTGGAGTGGCTCAGTAACTCCCAAATTTTTGCCAGCATCCAATATGGCACTGCAGAGAGAGAAGTGAGGGCTGGACTCCTTCTCTGAACAGCTCAGAGGGAGATGAGAAAACAGACATATTAAAGGAAACACAAAAGCAATGTAAGACAGTTTTTAATATGAGTATATACACAAAGCTTTACTGAAGCACAGAATGCTAGAGATAGTAACTTCCTGAGAGTTCTAGGAACTTTAAAGAATTTCAGAGAAAACCAAAAAACACAGCTAATGTGTACATCCCAGGAAAGTGAGAACACACAGCACAGAGTCACCCACAGTTTGCCTATTCTCTGGCTAAGAGTCATTTTCAGTTTCCTGAATGGTCCTGCTCCCAGTGTCACACTCTGCCCATGGTCATACATGCCTGACACACCTTTACCTTTCTTAATCTTGGCAAATCTTAATGACTTTGGACATCACATCCTTTAAGAATCCATCCAAGGTTGTATTATTTGTCCCTCCACTGTGTTTTCATTGCTCCTTGTCATAAAACTGTTTGCATGAAGACTCTTTCTTTCCCTCACTAGACTGTACACCAGAAGCAAGAATGGCACAATCTGTATCTTAGTCTTCCCAGAAGGCTGAAAATAGATGTTTAATAGATGTTTGCAAATTGGTAGCTATCACTGACATCTTCTTTAACCTGCTACCACATATGTAAACACCCATTTTATTCATGCACAGGCAGTCTGCTTTGAATGTTCAACTGGAGCTTGCTTTTGCAACTCAGTCCCTATGTTGAGTTTTTAAATTAAGTCACATTAAAACAAAGAAAACCACCAGACAAAAGGGATCAGAGGGCTCTGCTCAGGTACAAATCAATATCCTTGCTGAACTAAATGAGGAAAGGAAGCTGCCTGCTTGATATCCTTTTTAATAACTACTAAGAGGGAGCTTATTGAGTTTCTTAAGTGAGAAATCATAGGAAAAGGCAAAAGTGTGCTTAGAGTATACCATGTTCCTTTTTTATCTCCTTTAGAATTACCATGTGTTTTTCTAATTGAGAGCACTCTTAAGGCTTATTTATAAACCAGATGGGGGGGGGAGTACATGGCCCAAATTCACTCCAGTTCCCTTGTGCATCATTTCTGCTTCTTTTGAACCTTGCAAAGCAGTTTATACAAATAAATCATGTCTTATAAATTAAGCAACTGTAGAAACTGAGATGAGAACAGTTGATGGCAGGCTTAAAAAGATACCAGCATATATCACTTGGGGTCACAGTCTTCCAGTTACCCACCAGCCTGGCTGGACTGACTGAATTTAATGGTATGAGACATATTTCTAAGTACACCTGAAATCAGCGATCACTTACTAATCATACCCAGCCCACATTTGTTTAGGCAAAAGACCAATAAGTTGAAAGAGTAGTGTTCAATGGTTTGGAAATCGAGAAGGAAAAGGAATGTCAGATAGAAGGGAGAATTATGCCTCGGGAAGAGAAGGATATGGAATGATGGAATAACCATCTTTAGGAAGAGAAATGTTTTCAGTTGAAGCAGCTGTTTTTCATTTCTAGGAAAGCTGAGAGCATAAATTTCAGTATGGGAGGGTTTAGGTTAACTAACGGAAAGCTGCCTAATTCAGAGGGTAAGAACACATGATGACTGGGTGTGAGAGATGCCAGTCTTCTTTACCAGGACCCTCAAGGAAAGCAGAACTCCATGATTTCAAGGTGGCTGAGGAACTGTCTGGCTTGCAGAAAGGGGAACAGATTGCACAGGTGACGTCCAATGATTTTGTTAGCATTATTATTACTCTGGCACAAACATTCTGTGGTTCATTTCATTTATCATAAAACCAATCTGTTTGACCCAACAAAAGAACAACACTGAGCAAAAAGGTTTCTGAGAATTCCAAACTCATAAAAAGCACTGTGCCTAAATTATGGCCTAATTTAAATAAAAATACACCAGCTTCCTTTCAAATTTTAGTTTAATAAAATCCATAGAGTAGCTATGATGTGTAAATTTTCTGCAAGTTGTCAGGTACCCAGAGATAAGACATAGTCCCAGTGCTTAGTCCACTGGAAGAAAAAAAATGTGTCCATTGATTACTGTGATAGAAGTCACATATGGTAAGTAATATTCGCAAGACACAAATTATCATGCAGTAACAAAAAATAAAAGGACAATATCCAGCTGGGTGCCATGGTGCACACCTGTAATCCCAGCGGCTGGGGAGGCTGAGGCAGGAGGATCAATAGTTCAAAGCTAGCCTCAGCAAAAGTGAGACATTGACTAACTCAGTGAGATCCTGTCTCTAAATAAAATACAAAATAGGGGATGTGGCTCAGAGGTCAAGTGCCCCTGAGTTCAATCCCCAGTACCTCATCCCCCAAAAGGACAGTATCTAGCTGGGCTACCTAGTGCTGAGACTAATTTGGGTAAGGAATAGATTATGATATGAGTATTAAAAATTTATGAATCAGTAAATGTTACAGACATTGAATATTAGAAACAAAGGTAGAAGCATAGATATCTAAATCATGTCTAGGAGTGGGGAATGGTCTCATTTAATCTGAATAAAACTACTTACATTGAAGAAATAGGAAAACATGAAAGTTGTTTTGGGTCATGTAAGTAACCCAGGATGTAAGTCCCTAAATCCAAGGCTAAAGATAATTATGCTTAAGTCAAGATGAATTCATTTCCAATTATTTTCCCATTCAACTGGAATAAAACTTACCAGATTATGATATTTTTAAACCAAGTTCCTTATATTTACAAGTCACAATTTAGGCAATTAACTGATAGCTGCCAAACACATGTGAAATGTTTGGCCTTGCATCCACTGTAATGCATCCACAAGGAACCAAGATGGATTTGAATTGCCTAGTGGAAGAATAGTGAATGGGACAGACTTGGTGCTTTAAATAGATATTCAAAAATATGTCACTTTACATATCTGACTCTGAAAAATCTTTCCAAATCAGAAGCAGAAAAACACCAAGGTTAGCTGTGTGTGTGTGTATGTATGTGTCTGTGTGTGTGTGTGTGTGTGTGTGTGTGTATGTAAAATTATTATGTCTAAATCTTAGAGCTGGTTACTACTGCAGAATGTGTGAAACATTATGAGTTTATAATGAAATAAAGAAGGAAGCGACTACATTCTCAGTGGAACTGTCTCTCACGTAAACAGACTTTTTAGGATACTATAACATGCAAGGGAAAGGGGAAGGACTCTGGAAAGAGGCAGACCTAGAGCTAACCTTGGCCAGCTCTCTGAACCCTTCCATTTTCTCACATCTCAAGTAGGGGTAAATAACCCTGGACTTAAAGATTTGTTGTGGGGAACAAATGCACTACCATTGAAGGACCCATGGTCAGCCACTGACCCTCCCAGCTCCTCCATAAACAACAGCTATGATTAGTAGCCATTATATTTCTTTCTTTTAACTGGCCACATTTAAACACTCAGGTGCACAAAAATAAGTACTATAAATTTCTCTCAACATCTGTGCATCAAACCTATAAAAAATCTTCACTCTAAATGATCACTCCTATAAACCTGATATATCCCCCTGGCTGGGGCAGGGGCCACTTAGGAAGGGTAGATTTTATATCATTGCATGATTCTCTTGGTAGCCTGTACCTGGCTCACATTTCCTAGAAACAGTCCTCTGGAGCCTCATACACCTCTAACTTAAGAACAGATCTAAAATATTCATGTTTTAATGAGATGTATATAAAAGCTCCAAACCAGAACATTTTAAGTTAAATTTCTAGCCCCCTACCATTCAACGAGAACTGTCACTGCATATGCATATGCGTGTCCAGGCATAGTCTCAGAGTGAGCTATGCTTGGACAATATATACCACCAGTGTTAATATGTGTTATTTCCCGAACTCCTCCCCAAGAATAATCACCAGATCCATCATTTAGGAAATGGGAGACAGAGCAGATGTTTTCAGTTACTACATGTAATGGGTACAGAGGATTCCATTCTATTCACCTCTTTGCTATCATGTACATTTAAAATTATCCACAATAATAAATAGGAATGAAAAACAAAAATACTGGATTTAATGACACAAATGTCACCAAATGTTGACCTTAGTGAGAATATGTATGCCTGTTTTGCAGTGGCCACAGAAGGAAGTAAGGTATTTGCCCTCCTGAATTCAGGATGAAGCAGGAGAGGCCATTATTTAATGCATGATTACTCAAAGGCTTACAGCTGCCCAAAGTGCAGGAGACCATGGAACCATATAATAAGAGGGGCAGGAAGGACTACTTGGGGAAGGAACATGAAGCAGAGACCTAAAGCATAAACACGCATTGTCCAGTGAAGAGGGAAGGAGACAGAGGGAGAGGACAGTATCCCAACCATGGGATACAGCCATGATGATCAAGGAAGGAACAATGTCAGCTCTGAGTCCAGCACCCCATTATACTTTTGACACATCTGATTTTAGTCTGACAGAAGTGCTGTTAAGGAGAAACAGAATTAGAAAAAGTAAGTTACAAACACAAAATTATACCACCAAAATTATTCACTACAGTTAATGATTACAATTTCTCTGCCAAATCCTCTAACAAATTTCAAATAACAAAAATTTCTTTTTGTATGTCCCTATAAACACAGATTGAGAATTAGTTGTGTTGGTGGGATTAGAAACCAGGGCAGTTCTACACTCAGATATTCATGTTAGCCAGAAAAGCAATGGCTTATGGGCCTGCTCTAGGCTTAGGAAAGGTAGAAGTCTTGAGATGAGCTAATAGCCACCTCCATATTACCAGGAGTGAAAATGGGGCACTCTAATGTGGTGCCACCTGCACTTAGCACAGTGCCTGGCCTGCAGTGACAGCTCTGCTCTGGAGACAGTAGTAATGTGCTATCAGGGAAAAGTAGGCTTATCTCAGCCCTACACATCTCCCTTCTGATTAAATATTTGTTAACAGTCTCCCAGCCTCCAACGCAGGAGAGCTCTCTACCGGTGGTGATGGCAGACATCTTCACATGTAATGCTTTAAAACACAGGACTCCTGAGGAAATGGTAACACTGGAGGCCTGTTCCCCACCCCAAGAGCTATAGGGGAGAAAAACTGTTAAGGAGGAGCCTCATAAATTTTGCCAGGAGTTTGGATGTGAGCAGGAGGGAGAGCATGCCTGCAAAGTATGATGGCCCAGGTTCTAGATCCTTCCTCTAAGACAGAAAGCAATGTCTGATATTCCTCCTCAGCTCTCCTTGAGAATGGTCAGGAAGATGAGGCCTGTGAGCACTATCATGGGAGAGTTTAGACAGACTTGCAGCTGCTTACCTCCTGTTCAATTCCTCCTGGCTTCTTTTGAAGGACACTGGCCTTAGGCAGTGGTCAGCAAAGATCAGGCCATGGGGCTATGTTTAGTCCTATTTGTAACAGAAAAAGCCAAAGAGCTTCCCTTCCCATGTGGTAACAAGACAAATGTGAGGCTCCTTGCTCCCCTGCTGCTCAGCTTCTCTCAGTTTCCAAAGGTCTACAAAGAGCATCAGACTGCCAATGCCAGGGACACCCCTTCCTGAGTGAAACTCCCAGAGAAGAGATGTGGCAAAAAGGACAGTCAGGAACTCTTCATGCCCTTACCCATTCAATCACCCACTCATTTCCTTGACAAATGTGGGTTTAGTGCCTGTGACCCAACAGGCCCAACCAAACAGACACGAATTAGATGAGCATGCTTTGGCTCTAGGGGCATGGGCAGAAGAGCCAGAAATTAAACAGTAAATCACAAAAAATAACTAGATGGTGACCAATGTGATAGATGCAAGAAAGGGCAGTTGAGGGAGGGTCTACGCTGGTTCAGGGACCTGGGAGAGATTGCTGGGGAAGGAGTATCTGAAGTGAAACTTGGAAGAGAATGAAGACACAACCATACGAGGGAGGAAGGAAGAGGGTTTCAGCTGGAATCAGATAGAATGTGGCACAACTGAGGGGCAGTGAAGGCATGTAGCTGGGAAGCAGCAGAGAGGGTGTGCACAGACCTATGGAAGATGAGGCTGACGTGCCCGAGGGGCCAATCATCTAGGTTTAGGTTCATGCTTAGCACTGGGAACCCTGACCTGAGGTCAGGGGTCAGGGAACAATGATGGAATTTGAGCAAGATGTTGTTATAATCAGTTTAAATTCCAGCTGTGCCTCTTCTTCCCCATGTGACACTGGATGAGCAAAACTCTTTGACTCTGAATCTACCCACATGCTGTTTCAACTGGTTGATAAACATTTCTCATGCCTCTACATTGTGCAGGCCACTATTCAGGTGATGGAATGCAACGGTGAGAAGAAAATGTCCCTGCACCAGAGCCCATGTTCCAGTGGGTGCATCAGACATTACACATATGACAAGCAAACATATGTGCCATGTGCACAATAAGCAAGTGACAAGGAGAGGGGAGTAACCCAGGAGGCCATGTTTGGGCAGCATGGGCAGAGAAGGACTCTGGGGAGGTGACATACAAGCTGAGGCTGGAGGACTAAGGACCGTCCTATATTACACAGAAAGACACAGGCACAGGGGAGAGTGACTACAAAGACCTAGGGTGGCAAAGGGCTTATCTGCTAGGTCAAGTGAAATTGAGCACAAGGCCCAGGGGAGTGGGCAGAGCTATAGAGAGGTGGGCCCCAGATGGCTCAGGACCTTGTTGGCATTGGGACATTACTGCAGGAGCAATGGGAGGACGGGTGAGTGTGTCAAGATCAGTTCAGCTGGGCTGGGATTGTAGCTCAGCGGTAGAGCGCTTGCCTCGCATGCGTGAGGGCCTGGGTTTGATCCTCAGCACCACATACAAAGCAATAAAATAAAGACATTGTGTCCATCTACAACTAAAAAAATATTTAAAAAAAAAAAAAAAGATCAGTTCAGCTGCTGTATTCAGGAGGCACTGGAGAGGCACAAGCATAGATGCCACAACAGCCGAAAGGGGACTTATGTGCTTCCTTTTATCCTCTGAAGGAGCACATTACATTTTATTATTAACCAGCTCCTGGCTTCATAACCTTACTCCCCAACCTCTTTGTGTCTTCCTGTACTCACCTACCAAAAACGGGAGCCATAATATCCCCTGCCCCACATGGGGCTATTGTAAAGATAAACGCATGCTGTCATCTAGGAAGGACGCAGAACAGAGCCTGGCTGAGCTCTCAGTGCATTTCAGCCCTTTTCATTGTCTCGCCATTCATTTCCTATCCATCACTTCTACTGGAACCTGGCTCCCAATATCTATCTATCCAGCACCTATCCCAGTGTTTATCCTAGGTACTCTGTCAAATAGGAGTTGTAAATTGTTAGCCGGAAATTTAAGTTGGCCCAAGGACACATGCTTTTGTTTGGCTGAGTCAGAGACTTCAAAACATGTGGCCATGAGCATCTTGAGGTTGGTGATAAAGACTGAATGTCTGCGTGTCTCCAAAATTCCTATGTTGTAACCTAATCCTTCCTGTGATGGTTTCTGGAGGTGGGGCCTATGAGAGGTGGGTAGGTCATGAGGGATTAGTGCTCTTAAAAAAGGGATGGACCAATGAGAGTTAATTTGCTCCTGCCACCATGTGAGGACATGGAGAAAAGACAGCATCTACGAACCAGGAAGCAGGCCCCCTCAGACACCAACCCTGCCAGCACCTGAACCTTGGACTTCCCCATCTCCCAGGCTGTGGGAAAGACATTTCTGTCATCCACAAGCTGCCCCCAACTTTGGAATTCCATTATAGCAACCTGAGCAGACTTAGACAGCTGGGTATCCTCCCCCCCAATTCCACTGGGTCCCTCCTCGACCCTGTCTTGTCTCATATATGCCAGAATGCTAAGAGTGTCCTACATCTGCAGGCACATGAGCTTGTGATCTCTAAAACACTAAAGATGCACAAATACAAATGAAATAAATGCCACACAAAAACCATCCTTCCCCTCTCTGCATCCCTTGCTGGAGCAATGGACTGATGACAGAGTCTAATTTTCAATTCTCTCCATGCAGTCATTCACCATGTACTTACTAAAAACCTTTTAGATCCTAGGAACTGGGGAATAAAGATAGACACAGTCTTCCTTATAATCCAGCACACATGAACAATGGTGCTGCAAAGTTTTCTTGAGTGTAAAAGGTATAGTGATAGTATATTATAGGAGGGATTCTAAGCCTTTTACACAAATTATTCTGTTCATATAATAATCCTGTGGAGGTAGATAGAAGTAGTTTATTCTACTTTGCTGACAATCAAAGGTCAAAGAAGCTAAAGCCGTTGTCCAAAATGACATAGCTAATAAATATTGGATCTTGAATTCACATCTGCTGTCACTAAAGGTTATACCTCTTTGTGACATAACCCATAAAGTTTTCTCCTTACAGCTTGTTATAGCTCTGAAAAAATAAGTGATATCTAAACACTGACCTGCTCATGGATAACGTGGCTGAGATTGGCTTAGACAGTGGGAAAATCATGACAATGGTGCTGGCAATGAATGAGAGGCTTGGATTTCCAGCAGAGTTCTTCCTGGGCTCCATGTGTCACCCATGACACATTTGGAAATAAAAAAGAGAAAAGGGGAACAGAATGCAGCCCCAGATTTGCCAGGAAATTTACAAAAGAATATTTTTGGTGAAGGCAGTAAGATTTTGCCAGGTGGTACCAGTCCAGACAGCTGATCTCCATGATCCAGTGAGAGCTACCTCCAGAGGTACCCTATCTGGTATTCCCCCATGAGGCTTGGCACTCTGTGATCATTGCGGCTCCCACTATAGACAATCTATGAGCATCTGGAGTCCATGCCCCATGCTCCATGCTCCACCACACTACAGCCTGGAAAACATGACATCATTCCTGGGAGTCAAGGAGCCTCACCATGTCTGGAAATGCCCTTTGGGGAGGTGAACACTAGCCCAGGCTCCTTGGCCTTCATTTGCTTTCAATCAGTGGTAATTAATTAGGATAATTTTGTCTCCATGGGGATGCCTGGAAGATCTGGAAACATTTTTTTATTTTTCTGACTAGGGCCAGAGGGATTTGCTATGGCACCTAGTGGGTAGAAGCCAGGAGTTGTACTTGACATCCTGCCATATGCAACAAGGCAGCCCACTACAAAGAACTACCTGGCCCAGAATGTCATTAGTGCCAGGATTAAGAAAGCCCCACTGAAATGTCTAAAATCTTTAACTGATAACTGATTATATTCACAGCCTCATGCTGAGCTCTACAGAAACAGAGGTGTATGGGAAAAGTGCCTTTTCCTAAGAAGTTCAGAATCCAGTGGGAGAGAAAGACACTTAAAAAGACAGTTGTCATGGGAGGTCAGACTGAAACCCCAGTGGTAGGGGCTGAAATATAAAGTTCCTGGTTCAAGGTGGACTCTGCCGTTTACTTATTAGCAATGTGATTTTAGGAAGGTCACTTAGGCTTCCCATTTCTTCTAAAACTATGATTAGGAAAATATGACACTGACACTGTCCTTTTCCTACTCTCCCCGCTACCCTGAAAGCATCTACTATAGATGCAATCCTATGGCCAGCACCCCTATTGTCTTTGCTGCTACTATTGTTACTACAGAGGTGGGGGTGGGACACAAGGTAGACAGGAGAGACAAACCAGGAGGCAGACATACTCAATTTCTGGACTGTGCTCCTAAGAGGGGAAAATTCTTTTATTCTCAAGTGGGTGTGTGGTGCTGGGGGAGTCCAGGCACAAACTGGATGTCCTCCAATTCAATTCTGAACTAACTACTTGGAGTTTGGGAAGAGCCTGCAGATTAAGGGCTCAGTCCCACAACACTGTTTTCATTTCAAATGCCAAGAGAAAAATATTTTGGCCTTTTGGATGATCAGCTTTAAATTGGAGATTCCTACAACTCTCTCCTCAGGCTTTATAATTTGCAATAAGACCTTGGGGAAACATTTGACTTACATTTATTGGCTTATTATAATGGATACAAATGAAGAGCCAGCTGAAGAGGTACATAGGCAAGGTACAAGGTTATTTCTTGTATGCAGGAAAGAGAATGGAGGTTTCATGCCTTCTCTGGTATGCCACCATTCAAGCACCTCAGTGCTTTACCAACCTGGATGTTCTCTGAAGCCCATCTTATTCTTAGTGAGGCTTCATCATCTGGGCACGATTGATTGTTAGCTCAATCTTCATTTCCCCAAAGACAGGGGGTTAAGGCTGAAAGTTCTATGATTCTAATCATGGCTTGGTCTTTGTGGTGAGTAACTTCAATCCTGAAGCTATTCAGAAGCCCATAGAAACTTGTCTTGTTAGAATAAAGGATGTTCCCATCGACCAAAATATCCTGAGGGATTTTGGAGCTTTGTGTCATAATCTGGGGGCAGAGACCAAATATTAGAACAAAACATGATCCTAGAAACTCTATCATTCAGACAATTCAAAGGTTTTAGGAGCTTCATGTCAGGAACCAAGGACAGAAACCAAATATGTATTTCTCATTAAGTCACAGCCCCTAAAGAGAGAAGGTAAATTTCTTTTTTATCTATTGTCTTCTTGCTGTCTGCAAGGAGCCCGTGGTTGAAAGCCCCATCATGCCCTCAAGGATTTCACACTAGGCACAATATAATTGGCTCTCTTTTGTATTTCAAGGTTCCACATTCATGTATTTAACAAACCTTATTCAAAGACATTTGAAAAAAAATCATATTTTGTCTCTATTAAACACAGACTTATTCTCTTATCATTATTCCCTAAACAATATAACAACTATTTCTATATTATTTATTTTGCATTAGGTATTATAAGTAATCTAGAGATGATTTAATGTATACTGGAGCATGTGTGTAGGTAATATGCAAATATAGGTTATTCATAGATTATATAGATTCTATGCAAATACTTTTGTATAAGAGACTTGAGCATCCTCAAATTTTGGACTTCAAAGTGAGTCCTGAAACCAGTCTGCCGCAAATCAATGGAATGACTCTGCAATGCCCATTTGGGCTTCTGAATGACCTCATGGAAAGACTCTATCTCTGAACTATCAGAAAAAAAGAGACATGCAAAAGCATGTAGACATGCTAGTACTACAGCCCAATAATACAGTGTAGTAGTCAACAGGCAGGCCAATTAAGAAAAGGACATTACAAACAAAAAAAATAACAAACAAAATTACAGAGTTGAAAGAGAATGGAGGGATCCATGCTAACTGGTCCCTTCTATGAGGAGAGTGGAAGAAGGTGAGAGTGAAGCATCAGGGAGCACCTTTAGTCACAGTGAGTCTGAGATGCCATACTAGGAAATGAAAACTCATTTCCTACAGGCATGGGATGCTAATGACAGATTTCAAATAGTTAAATAATATCAGATTCACATTTAAGGATAAGAGGAAAGAGGTACTAGACTGACATCTGGATTATTAACACAACAGTGAAAAATGGCATTTGATTTCATGGGAATGCATAATAGTCAGTATACTCTGAAGGTACTGAGATAGATTACCAATCTCCCAAAATAAGTGAACAAAGCCCACCACCTCCTTTCCATGATATTGTAAACTAAGAGATAAAAACCAATCAATCCATCTATCCATCCATCCATCCATCCACACACTAGAAACCAGAGGAAGCTGGGCAACATTTAAAAAAATTAAGATAAGGGGATCTTATCAGAAACAATTCTTTATACAGACCACAGCTTGTTCCTTGAAGGAGCCTTAATCTTGCCCAGCATTAAACCTAAGTTTGCGTGCAGGGGCCACAAATATATCTGACACCTGCAAAAGCCATTCATATCTTCAACTGTGATATAAAATGTCTCACTGCCCTGGGACTTCGCACTTAAAAGACATGAAATAATTCAATGCCAGCATACAGGGTAGGTTAACACCAAAATGTACCACAGAGAACATTCAGATATCATTTTCAAGGCGCCTGGAGCAATACTTTGTTTTAAATAGAAGTGGGCGTCAACACTGCTGTGAAAGATTTGCCAGTGGCTTCAGTATCACAGGGCAGAGAAAGTCAAGTAATTATTTTCTCCCCAATTATGGCTAATTCTTTGCAAGTTAATTCCTGGCTTCTCTAAAATGGGACCAGAAAATTTGCTCTTTTCATGCAAAACTGAAGATACTGGACCCAGCAGCTTATGGCCTGGGGTTTATTTCTTATTACTTCTTGAGGAATGAGAAGAGGGTGGGAAGTAATATTTTGATTTAGGTACCATTCAGCCAAGTTAAGAGAAAAACCTCTCTTCAGCCCTGAAACAGGATCATGTAGCCATTAAAATTTATTGGACATAATTCAAGCAAGAGTGTTGGGTGAAAAGAATCAAAGAAAAAACTATAGGCTGAGTTCAGAAGGCTGTAACAAAATCTGCACCTGCTGTCACTCACTTATTACCCCAGATCTCCCAGGCAGTTTAGATGTAAACCAGACAGTCCTGATGCCCAGCCTGACTGATGCTGGCTTATTTTACTATTAGCACAGAGTAAAACATGTGCATACATATATGCATACCTGTGTGTGCGTGGGTGCACATGCATGTGTGCTGGAAACAAGCTGAGGGAGAAGGAACCCAGGAGAGAATAAGACTTAGAGTTGGGAGCAGTGGGCGCAAGACAGAAAACCTTGCCAGCATGTTATTTCAGTCTAGAAATGTGAATTCCAGATTCCTTGAAATTTGTAATTTGTATGTTATATTTTCAAGTCTGTTTTGAGCAAATCCCCAGAATTAATGGTTTTCAAAGAAAGGAACAAAACCAAATGAATTGAGTTGTTTAGAAGCATAGAAACTTATGCAAGGGAAAACCATCAAGAGGAGAAACTATTAAAGTATAAAATAATATTTCACTGATCCTCTGAAGATCTCTATAATCACATCCATTTTCTATCTCTACATGCATATTTATTACTTTTTTGACCTCTAAGTTTCTAAGCTAGAAAGAAAAACATAATTATTGAAATTAATATTATCAGGGCCATGAAGGGATTTACTTCTCTAAAAGTCTATGCCGGGTCACCTGTTTGGCATGCCATTTCTCTTTAATCTTTTATATTCAGCAGGGTCATGCATGTGATTCAAAGGCACTTTCAGTTTTCATGAAAATGAAGGAAGTGGTTTGCTAAAGGACTCACACTGTGATCTGCCTCATGTCAGGTCTGCTGAGTGCTCCCAGATCAGACAGATTGCTCCTCCAGGCAGAGAAAAGGTACAAAGGGAGAGCTGCTGGATTTTCTCCATTTTCACTCAGATAAGTAAGGGCCAAAATTTGCACCAAGTTCTAGATAACAGAACAGACTTAAGCAAGAGGGACCCTCAGTACATCTTTCATACTCTTATAAGTGTCTCTAATACTGCCAGGTGGTCCACTCAGGGCACACTAGTATCAAAAGGTGCAATCAGGATTCCAAACATGGACAGACTTCTGCCCAAATCTCAGCCATTTGACCTTGGGCAAGTGGTCTAACTCTCTAAATCTCAGTTGTCTCAATCAAAAAGTGGAGTCATAGCTTTTCAAGTTTAAACAAAAAAATCAGGTCAAGCATTCTGTACAATGTCCCATCTGCCACTAGCATGAAGCATATGTTCAGATTATTTTGAAAGTGTTTTATAAGCTTAAAAGAATTGGGAAAATAGAAGCTAATCAATCTCTGGAACATCTTTATGATCACAGGATACTTACGGGCAATGCCATACACTCTGGCATGTAATTATAATTAGGTATTTTCCAGGTGGGAAATAGTACATGGTGACCAATGAACTATTGGGTTTGGGCAGCAGACAGACCTGAATTCAAACTCCAGCTCTATCACTTACAAGCAGAGTGGCTTTTGGCAAATCATAATCAATGAGGCGCCTCAGTTTTCCTATCCATAAGGAATCTTAATGATATAATATTTAATACAAAAAATTTGCAGTAAAAGTCTGGCTGTGTGTATGTTCCTCACCATCATTAATAGAGCCCTGGGCAATTGTTACAATTGGAAAATGTTACATGATCACAGAAAAACTACCCACAGGACATGTGGAATCATAAAATAACAGAGTTAGAAATTGCTATCAAATCTGATAACATCTGGAAAGTGTGCAACTATCTCCCTATCCATGCACTTAGCAAACATAGCCCTAGTGGGCTCACTTTCTCATTTAGGATTCCCAGTCATCCGCACACTGACCTGGACAGCAATTTCTGATCCATAAAAGATGACACATAAGAGCTAATCTATCTTCTGTCTCCAATCCAGTGCCACCATCTCTTGTGAGAGATGAGAAAGCAGAAGGCCACTGAGGTTAAGTGACTTGCCAAGGATCCCACATGTAGAAAATGACCCTCATAGGCCCAGAAATAGACCACCTAACTCCTTTCTTCACTTCCCACTGTGATTCTCCACAGTGTCAAGATATGCTTGGAAATGATGGAAGATACTTTGACAGCCTTGTCTTCCTCCTTAGGGCTGCAGAGAGAGTCTGCTGCACTTAGCAAATTACTTGTAATCTAATTCTTTTTTTTTTGGTACTGGGGATTCTACTCAGGGGTACTCGACTACTGAGCCACATCCCCAGCCCTATTTTGTGTTTTATGTAGAGACAGGGTCTCACTGAGTTTCTTAGAACCTCACTGTTGCTGAGGCTGGCTTTGAACTCACAATTCTCCTGTCTCAGCCTCCCAAAGTGCTGGGATTACTTTGTAATCTAATTCTGACAGGCCTCCTTCTGTGACAGGTGAAGGAGGAGGGAAGGAAAGAAAGGTGTCTCTTTCAAAGGCCTTGATTGAAGATGTGGAGAGTTACACATATTCCTGGCCAAGTAAGGCTCTGAGGAGCACGTGCTAAGGCAATTCTCCCAATCTGGAGAAACTGCACTGAAAATTAAGTTCATATACCCACTGTGAACCATGTCAGTCAAGGAGGGAAGGCGAGGTCAGGGCTCTCGCCTCTACCATCTCCTATCTCACTGGGTCATGAGTAAAGCAGCAGCTATGCAGTTGGTGGCACCAACAGATCAACTACAGCCTGAGGCCATCTGCTTCTGTCTGGTGGCAGAATCCCAGCATGCACTGGTTCCAACCAGATTTTTGTGGGGAGGGAAGCTAAGAAGCGTGAGGGCCTCAGCTGCTGTCAGTAGACAGGGAGGCGCCTTCTCCTCACCTCAGTCCTGGGCGCCCTCCATGAACCTGAGTTCCCAGCTGTCCCTGTGGCTACACACTCTCCTCGCCTGACTCAGAATACTAAATGTACCCTCCCTTCAAAGTTGCTGCTGCTATTGTTGTTTCTTCATAACTGACAGCGAGAGGAGGGTGGCATAAAAAATTTAGACTAAATTCTGTTTTACACATAATACCATCTGTTATATTTTTACTTCCCTCAATTCTATAACATGTCTGGCATTGAGAAAGGTTTTGAAACAAAATAATGATCATGCTAATAATAATAATCAAGTCTGTAGAAGCACTGCCTGACCTGGCTTACAGCAAGGCAAGCAACCATCTAGTTTTTTCAATGTTTAATCTCAAGCACAGTGACTTAAATCAGCACAACCACTCCCATCTAACAAATATGTCCTAGAACCCACTAAAGTGCAACACAGTTCTAGGCACTGGGGAGGAAGCAGGCAGGCCCCTGACTTCATGGAGCCTAAATTTTATTTGGGTAGAGCCAGACCAAAACGTTAACTTAGTAGTAAATGCTTTGAGGATATCATAAACATGCCAATGTGTAGGGTGGCCCACTTGAGATAGAGGGTTAGGGAAGGCTACTCTGAGGAGGTGAGACCAGCTAGATGAGAATTATGAAGTCACTACCACTTTGTAATATTAAAGCATGTTGTTTTATTTTTCAGTCCTGAGTACCGAAATTTTTATGATGTAATACTGTTGTTGCAGATCAGTCAGCAACCTCGCTGACCTTCCTCAACTCCCCAACTCAATTCCTCCCTCCATCCTCTCCTCTCCCTATCCTGGATACATTCACGGCAGGCTCTCCCTGTCCCTGCCCAAGTCCCTTTGGAGACAGGAAAGAATTCTACCCACACAGAGCTAGTAGGAAAAATGAAAATTACAGCAACTGGGAGCTGCTAAGGCAAAGGAATAGCCCCAGGGAGGCGGTGCTAAAAACTAAAGGAGAGCAGGCATGGGAGGGGGCATGGGGAACACCTCTATCCTACAGGTGGGAAAGAATAGCTCTAAGGGTGATCCAGGACAAACAGACCTGACATCCAAAGAAGCACTTACTGCCAAGAGGTTCAAAAGAAAACTTCATAACAGGTTCTTAAATGTTTACATTGAAATTTATTAAAGTTCATGAATTTAAAAATTGAGAATTGCAGACAGTCTCAAAGTCTTATTACTTAGTATTATGTAAAATAAACAACCAAAAAAATTTCCATTATTTTTCTCCAAGGAAAGGCTGCTGATTTTCTAAAAAATGAAAAGAGCCAGAGGAAAAGAATTTCTGTCAAAGTTCTAAGAATCTGAGGCAGAAAAGAACTTAGAAGGCTGAAGGAACCCAGAAGCAGCACAGGTGGCTAAAGAATAGTGAGAGAGGAAGAGTCACCATGGAGGAGACGTAGGATCAGGGAGAGGTCAGAAATCCTGACCATGGTGAGCACTCTTAACACCAGGGCTTGAGTTTCTTCCCACTTCCTCTCTCACACACACTTACACACGTTTGTGTGCACAGCAGAAGTAGGTGCACATAGTTTGCTAAACGGGCAGTTCTAACTTTCTACCTAAATAGAAAACTCATTCCCATCCCATCCTCTACCCTGCATGGCCCTTGTCACAAAACCTCCCTTCAAAAGTGTCATGTTAGAGGAGATGGACATCTCTGTATCGGCGGAGCAGGTCGGGAGCACATGACCACTTTCCTTTTCCCAATGTTAAATAAATAAATAAATAAATAAATAAATAAAAAGCAAAATTGTGAGTGAATTCTCCAAAGCCCATGAAAACAGCCACAAAAACCCTGGAATCTTCTACAATTCTGAATGTCCTGTGCCAGTGTAATAACCATGGCATTTTAATCAAATTTAACCACCTCATCCAAATAAGCCATCTTTCCCAGGTATTTTAGTCACACTATACCGATATAAGCTTTTCCTTACCATTTGTCGAGAGCCTAACATGTGCTAGGCATCACGTTACATGTTTTCTATATAATATTTCTTTTAACTGCCCATAATACTCTATTAATGACATCTGATGGGAAAGGAAACAAACTCAGAAAGCTTCAAGTCTCATGACTAGTAAATGAAAAGTAATATTTTCAAACTAGAGCTCTTTGGTCTAAACCCATGTTCTTCTCAATAGAGTACAAGCCTTTCTGAAATTCTAGTACCCTTAAGACTATGCCTACAGCCACTTCCAGTCATCCTTCAACACCTAAATCCTTCATGTTGCTTAGGTGTGAAAGCCCTGCTTGACCATGCCAGCCCACACTGATCTAGCCTTCCTTTGAACTTGACCAGCATTAAATAGTACCTACCATTTATCTATATAAAAAACATATAATTGAACAATTAATATGTATGTGGATTGTTCCATGTGTGAACATACAACAGTCAAGACTAAGTCCCTGCCCGTGAGGAGTATACTGTAAGAACAGACAGACAGACAATTAACATACAAACAAACAAAGACTACCATTCCCCAAATGACTTAGAATTAAATTATTCATTGTCTTGTGTTCTTTTTCATTCTTTATATGTATTGATTCTATTTCTATAATGGGCTAGACAGTTCTCAGGTGCAGATGTGCTTCCTATGGCTTTTGGCACGGTGGAGGACATATGGAAGTCCTTAAATCTCTTGGTACACTGACTACTAATTTCTTTTCAGATCTTGGTCAGTTGTGGCATATTTATTTGCCTTTTCATTTGTGTCTTCTTTCACTTATTCAGCACTGATGGCAGCTGTCCTCCGCAGTGGAACCAATGAGTGACTGATAAACAATTGCACATTGCCTCCCCTTCCAGAAGATTCCAGTCTACTAAGGGAGACAGGCAAAGTACAATGCACCAGTGGGGGAAAGGTAGCATGGCTGTGCAGAGGAAGAACTGCTGGGAAGGCTTCAGGAGGAGGAGGATTTGAAAGATGCATAGGATTTTTGCCAGGCAGGTCAAAGGAGAATGGAAGCTCCATCTGGAACGGAGATGTGAAAACAGGGTGTCCAGAGCATGGTTAGGAAGTCAAGGTAGCCCAGCCTGCCTAAAGCAGGGAGGGGTAGGAGATTCAGTTGAGGGGCAAGAACAGATCAGGAATGGTCTTCAATGTCATTAAAGTTCAGACTGCCTTTTGAGGTATGGAGTCACTGAAGGGATTTAACCATGGATATATAATCAGACCTGCATTTGTAAGAGAAACCCCTCTAAAGAGAGGGCTTGGAAAACAGAGGCCAAACTGCAGAAAGAAATTCCTGTGTAGGTTTTAGGAACAGACCCGATGAGGGGCAGCAAGTTCCTAGAATCTACTGATGGGATATTTTCTTTTCCTTCTGATATTTTGATCTTTATATTGTCAGGGTAAATTGACATGCTTGATGGCATTCACATCCCCACAAAATTCTAACATTTTCAGGCCTGTTACAAAGTGCTAAAACAAACAAACAAACAAACAAATAAATAAATAAATTCAAATTTGAGCGAACAATCCAGGCAAGACTTCTGTTACTCAGCTGCCAGGCTTCCCATGATTACATCCTGGCTTTCTGAGAAGTGACCAAATCTTTTCAGGGGGATCTTTTCCCAGATTGGGCCAGTACAGTCCAGAAGAGGTCTGCCCGGTCTGGTTTCCTGATCTCTCAAAAGATTCCCCCTCCTATTACATGATCTTCTGGAGCCAAGAAAGCAGTGAGTATATTAAAGAGAATTACAAGGAAATAAAATCAATCTATCCCCAAGTAACTAGAATCCCTAAAGCTATTAAAATTCCTTGAATCTAGTAGATTTCCAACCTACTCATTGAGGAGACTCTTGTAGAAAGCTGAAAAAATTACATATTTTTAGATTTTATTTTCATCTAGACCTAATGATTCTGAATTCCCAAGGATTATGCAAATATTTTAACTAAAAATCTTGTCAAATAAAAAGTAAATACCTCTCCAAGTGATAACTGCTTTCATGACTTGCTTTCTGAGGTTAGTTTGGGGTCCAATGGCTTAATCTCTTTCTATTCAAGTAATGGTTAAATCAGACCAATCTCAAAGAAAGATCTCAAGGCCCAGAGCTCATTCCAAATCCCAGAGAGTAAGGAAGTAAGAGTGCGATCCTAATATCTCCCTTGAAAATCCAGATTGATAACAAGTTAGGAAATTTCCTTAACTTCAATCCAAATCCTTCAGATTCTAATCATGGCAATGATTTCTAGAAACCCAGTGGCTGATAAACAATGGGTGGTTTTCACATTTTACCTCAGCTCAATAAGGCTACTTAGAGGTCAAGGTGTGCCCTGGCAGTCTGCAGCACCTGAGTCTCCAGAAGGTGCAGGCCTTTGTGCTACCATGATGATATATCCCAATTACATCTGCCAACCTGATATAAAACACGCATTTTTTTCTTGTTGGTCCACATGAAGTTGGGAAAAGAAAAAGAAAGGAGAGGAAAGAAAAAAGAAGTGAGGGAGAGAGGGGAAAAGGAAAAGAGGGGAGGAGGAGGAGAGACTGAGAGTGTGACAGAGATGGTTATCTTCATTTAAACCACACCTAATCTTAAACAAATCCTTGATTTTGTATTCTTTTTCTGTAAATATTTCAACATGTTTCTATGAAATGAAATACATTTTTTAAAACAAATTGGAATGCCAATGTCACAAATAAAAAGAATACTTCCTCATTATCACAAAATATCCATTCTATGTTCTTATTTCTCCCAGTTTTACTTCTTTTTACAGTTGTACTTTGAATACAACTGTATTCAAAAACTGTATTTTGACAGCCAAAAGAAGGCTACATAGCACAAGTGCTCCACATGTCTCCCAAGTCTTTTTTTTTTCATTATAAGTACCCTCTCTATATCTCTATTTCTCTTTGCCTTTTTTTTTTTTTTTTTGAATAGTCAAAGAAAATGGTCCTCCTAACTGGCCTTTTTATGCTAGAGTTTTATTCTTTGTCAGAAAGAGACTTCCTTATTCTAAGAGAAGACTTGAGATGCTTCATTTAAAAACAATAATAATAAACTCCAGGTATTGTGGTGCATGCCTATAACCCCAATGACCTGGGAGACTGAGGCAGGAGGATGGCAAATTCAAAGCCAGCCTCAGCAACTTGGTGAGATCCTAAGCAACTTAGCAAGAACCTGTCTCAAAAGTAAAATAAAATAAAATAAAATGGGTTGGGGACGTGGCTTAGTAGTTATGTTCCCCTGGGCTCAATCTCCAGTACGAAAAAATCATAATGATGATGATGATGATAATAACGACACCTGGTACAAGTGGTGCATTCCTGTCATGCCAGTTACTCAGGAGGCTGAGGCAGGAGGATTGCAAGTTTGAGGCCAGCCTGGGCAACATAGTGAGACCTTGTCTCAAAATAAAAATATTGTAAAAAAGGCTGGAGATGGGATATAGCTCAGTGATACAGTGCCCCAGTAGTTCAATCCCCAGCATGGCAAAAATAATAATAATGTTAGAGATGATGATCGTGACAGCTTCTGGACAGCCTGGGGTTTTTCAGAAACATCTCTGCCACTTAAATGTGTGTGCAGCAAATCAAAGACATGCCCTAGAATAGCAGCTGGTACAAATACCCCAGAAAATTCAAGCCAACAATTTCTTAGTGTCCAGAAGCTTGGGGTGAATTTGAGCTTCTTTATGATGATTGGTCTTAGCCACTTCATCAAAGAACAAAAACAAACAAAACTTCAAAAGGACCTTTCTGGACTTCAGAGATCTCAGAAACACAGTGCATGAGAATCAGAAACATACGGAATGCATTTCCCTCCGTAGATACTGGTATATAAGCACTTGGCCAGATAGATTTGGGGAAGCCTTAACCCTTCAAACTTGAAAGATAATTTGACAAATTCAGTGAACTCCACATGCCCTGGATCCAGCCAGTCCCTTCTGTTCAAGTGCACTGAATTCACAGAATGGTGTGGCTTCCTCGCTCCTCTCATGCCACCTCCCCAAACAACGTAGAAGACAGATAGTGGGCAGCACCACAGCCTCTGCCTTGGGATCTCACTGGCTGGGGAAGCAGAACCCTGTTTCTCCAGCAGCCTGTGCTGCTTCTGGGCATGACAACTTCAGTGCAGCAGGCCTCGTCAGACCATCTCTTCTGATGTCATTACCCTGTCTCCTCACCCATGGAAATACTCCTGATCCGCCCACCCACCCTGGACATAGGT
Organism: Geosciurus inauris; assembly: GCA_004024805.1. Taxonomy (NCBI): domain Eukaryota; kingdom Metazoa; phylum Chordata; class Mammalia; order Rodentia; family Sciuridae; genus Geosciurus; species Geosciurus inauris. The sequence goes on along the minus strand of PVHX01011085.1, from coordinate 34,578 downwards.
CCAGTCACCACAAACCAGAGTCAGGAAGCATTTTCTCATTTTCTGGTGTTCATAGCATTTGGAGTCAGGATATAGAAGCAAAGAAACTACATAAAGGAGACATTTGTTCATTTTCATTCCAGGACTGAGGTACCATTTTGCCTTGGGAAGGGCCTAAAGATGTTTCTTATAATTAATTGAGATTTCATAAATTTAGGAGTTGGTCAGCATCTAACTAGTGAACAAGCCAAGGTTCCTATGCCAAGACTACCATCATAGCAGGAAGGCTGTCAGAAATTACTAGGCATTATTTCATTTTGAATTAAACTTCACAGTATTCTGAACTAATATGCTTGCAAATAGGAAAATCAACTTATCGACCGCTTAGCAGCGTTTATTATAGAGTTCTTGTTAGTTTGCAAAATTGGCTTTGAATATATGCTGTGTACTTACAGGCTAGAATTACCATGTTGAAAAAAAATTCATTGACACATCATTTGCATTTGTGATTTCCTAGGCCCACATGGATAATTCATCTCCACTGATGGCAGACATTCCTAGGCAAACCTCTGTATTATGCCTAACTCTGGAGCGAACTTCATAAATTAGTAGTTCATCAAGGCTCCTTTTCCTCTCTCAGGGCCTTTCAGAGCTGAGCCGTGGAGAATGAGCTCAGTTCCCCATTTACAGTCAACTCCTCAAGGCCGTGGTGAATTTCCCCATGCAGTTTCACTCTCACAACCCTCCAAGGGTCACAGGTGCTCTCAGATTAATACTAAACACCAATTCTTGGGTTTCCAGGATGATTCCCCTGAGATGCGAAGAGTAAGTCCAAGCCCAACTCTGCATGCCCCATTTAAATCAATATTGCCTTTAACCCAGCCACAGTGAATAGTTTAGTCAGGATAAGAGCTACCAGCTTGGCTGTCTATGTTCATACTGGTGTGATTAGCATGTTAGCCAGAAGATCTCTACTTAAACCCAAGACAGAACTTGCATCCCAGTCACAGGTAGACTAAACAGCCCATGGTCTGGCATGATTAGGAAATGGGCATATTTATTGATAAAGCTGCTCACTTTATAAAATTCCTTTTGTTCAGGATCTTCAACAGCTCCACAACTGATCTTTAAAAAAAAAAAAAACAAATCTGTAGTCTTACTTCCTCTAAGACATTTTTCACAAAATAGTGCAAGGTTGTATAAAAAGTCAACAGAGCTAATATAATCTGAAAATTTCCAAATTAAAAACCTTTGAGGATATCTTCTCACCAAAAGGATTTTTAAAAACAAATAACAAAAGAATTTTGATGTGCAAATCTGGTTTGTTTCTCTTCCTATCCTTGCCTGCAGCCATTGTCCAGAACCCCTATTGTCTAACCGTACCAAACATCTTACCATTCCTGATATTTCAGTATGCCAGGCCCCTTCGAGCTTCCATACCTTTCTACAGACTGTCCCTAGGAAACTAGGGTGTGCAAACCAAATCTAGCCCCCACCTGCCTTTACAAATAAAGTCTGACCACAACACGGTCATGCCCATGCATTTACCTATTGTCAAAGGCTGCTTTTTCACTACAAGGATACAGGTGAACAGATGCAACACATACCTTAGGGACAGCAAAGCCAAAACAGCTATGACCTAACCCTTTACAGGAACACTCTGTCACTCTGTGGTTCATAAGTTTGCCCTCCCACTCACCTGCTGCCCCAGTTACTCCCTTGGTGAACTCTGGTGCATCTTTAGAAGATATATGCTGAATACTCACATCCATTTCTTCTGGGACCTTATACTTGCTAAAGAATGGTTTGTAATTATATTCCATATCCTTTCTCCCATCCATCCTTAGCTTTACAAAACCCTGATTTTGTTTAGAAAAGCCATGTACCCGGTTCAAAGTAATCAATCATGATGGTCCAAGCCAGCACTGACCAAGAGAGCTTTCTGCAATGCTGGAAATGTTTTTTTTTTTTTATCAGCAACTGTCCAATAACAACACAGTCCCTCTTCACATATGGAATGTGAGCTCTTAAAATGTGACTAGTGTGACTAAAGAACTCAATTTTTAATTTTATTTTATGTTGATTTAAATTGAAATAGTCATCATAACACTGATAAATTAACTCCATTTTACAATTCAGCAAAGCAGCTGAATAGAAAGTTCTCCAAAGAAGATACATAAATGGCCAACATACAAATAAAAATAGTTCCATTGGTAGTCGTTACACAAAAGCAAATCAAAATCACAGTGAGACACCACTTCACACTCATTAGGATGACTATGATTAAAAAAAGAAAAGAAGAGAAAAAGCAGAATAACAGGTGTTGGTAAGGATGTGGAGAAATCGGAATCTTTATACATTCCCAGCAGGATGTATAAAATGCTGCAGCCACTTTGGAAAACAGTGTGACATTTCCTCAAAGGATTAGACATAGGTTACCAAATAACCCAATAATTCTACTCTTGGGAATATGTTCAAGATAACTGAAAGATAAATACAAATTCTATTCACATAAAAAGGTACACAAATGTTCATCGCAGCATTATTCACAGTAACTTAAAAGAGAAACAACCTAAATGCCCATTAATAGATGAATTAGTAAATAAAATGTGGTATATTCATGCAATAGAATATTATTCAGTCAAAAGAAAGAAAGCTATTTTTAAAAAGTCCTGATAAATACTATAATGTGGACAAACCCTGAAAAAATTATGCTAAGCAAAAGAAGCCAGAAAGAAAAGCCCATGTATTACATAACTATGAATATTAAAAATATACAGAAATGCATATGGACAAAAATGTTGCCCACAGCTGGGGTTAGGAAAATGGAGAGGGACAACCAGATAACAGGATTTCTTTGGGGGGTGATGAAAATGTTCTGAAATTAGATGTAGGTGATGATTGCATAATCCTGTAAAAAATTCACATTTAAATTATTTTAAAATATTTTTAGTTGTAGATGGACACAATATCTTTATTTTATTTATTCACTTTTAGGTGGTGCTGAGGCTCAAACATAGCCTCACTCATGTGACTCAAATGCTCTACCACTGACCTACAACCCCAGCCCCAAAATTCACATTTAAAACAGTGAATTATGTGGTATATGAATTATATTTCAATAAAAAAATACGTGGCTATATGTAGTTAGTAGCATCATATTGGATTGTGTAAGTCTAAGTCAATTATAACATGACAGCTATGACAGATGTTGTTTTCCACTTTCCCCACCTCCCTTGCAGCTAAAAGTGCAAATTCCAGACAGTGAGACCTAAGAAGAAATCTAGTGAGGAGGGAATGATCTGCTTTTCTCACTTAAAAAAAAAAAAAAAAAAAAAAGGAGTATGGAGAAGGAGAAGGTGGGTCTTCTGCTATCTCTAATACTTCCTCATTCTTCTAGCATCGAAAATGGATGTAATGTCTAAAGCTGCAGTAACTATCTTATAACCATGAGGCAATTAGCTGAGGGAAAAGGTCAAAGAATTAAAGATATGCTGGCCTTGACACAGCTGAACCACCTGGGGACTGGTTGTTTAGAGGTGTGAGACTGGGAATTCAAGCCTTTTATATTTATTTAAGCCACTCTAAAATGAGCATATTGTTAAATGAGTTAATAGCATATGTAAAGCAATCAAAATAGCTGCTGAAAAAGGTTCACTAATACATTTGTGGTAGTACTATAAATTGGTGCAACCACTATGGAAAGCAGTATGGAGATTCCTCAAAAAACTAGGAATGGAACCACCATTTGATCTACTTATCCCACTCCTCAGTATATACCCAAAGGACTTAAAATCAGCATACTACAGTGACATAGCCACTTCAATGTTTATAGCAGCTCAATTCACAATAGCTAAGCTATGGAACCAACCTAGGTGCCCTTCAATAGATGAATGGATAAAGAAAATGTGGTATATATTCAGTGGAATATTACTTGGCCTTAAAGAAGAATGAAATTATGGCATTTGCCCATAAATGGATGGAGTTGGAGAATATCATACTAAGCAAAATAAACCAATCTCAAAGAAACCAAAGGCTGAGTGTTTTCTCTAATATGCAGATGCTAATTTACAATAAGGGGTAGGGTGCTAGGGAAGAATAGAGTTACTTTAGATTAGGTAGAGGAGAGTGATGGGAGGGGCAGGGATATGGGTATAGGAAGGATAACAGAATGAATTTTTCCTTTATGTACATATATGATTTCATGACCAATGTGATTCTACAATATGTACAATCAGAAAAAAGAGAAATTATACCCCATTTATGTATGATATATCAAAGTGCATAAATGTATTCTACTGCCATGTATAACTAATTAAAACAAATAAAAATTTTAAAAACAACAAAGTAAGAACCAACCAAACAGAAAGAATGCCCAAATGTCCCAGACGTCTGCCTCTTCAGTCTTCTGAGCCAGGATGCTGAAAGGTCTGGGGACCTAAATGGCTCTCTGCCTTTGGCCTGTAGCTGGCTTCACCCATGGAGGACAGAGAGGGAAATGGGTAGGCAAGAGCCAGGATGAGCTGGCTGTGCTTCCTTCCAAAGGTCACAAGTGAGCTCGTCCACACAACAGTCTCTCCAGGACCTGGTCACACAACCTCCCCTTGTTTATTAGACCCAGAGCTACTACTAGCCTTAGTTTTGGTAACTCAGGTCTTGCAATATCTTTTGCGGTGTCCCCTACACTTGCCCATTCTTCTCAAATTACCCCCATTTGTGCGCGCCACCTGTTTCTAGCCAGAGATCCCAGCCGATGCACTGGCGTTCCACTGCAGAGTGGCTGAAAACCCGTGGAGCCCTCTCCTACCTTCTCATAATGGCAATTTCCAAGGGGCAGCTAACACCACATGGAGTTAGAGGTTAAGTGTCCTCTCCATCCCTTCCTTAGATTCCTCTCCAATCTGTATACCCTGAATGAACAGGCATGTTTGGATAACAATGACCAGGATGAACAGTATTTGGGGTGAAGATCTGGGACTTGAGAAGCTTCTTCCAAGATGGAGGAGCACACTAGCTCCCACTTACCAGCCTTCCTTTCTTTGTACCCTCAGTCACCTTCCCAGGCCTCCCAAAGCTGAATTTCCTGCACCAACAGAATAGAGCAAATTAATTTCAGCAAGACAGTAAGAGCTGTGAACCCCAAGTTCCATTTTCCTTTTGCCAGTAAGAACAAATGTCCAAATCATCATGGCAGAAGAGAATTTCACACCTATTTTGATAGAGTTATCCTCGAAATTTCGTACTTCCCAGTGGATTTTTGTAAGGGATGTGTGCTAAAAAGTAGGAGAACACCTTCTTGTTTTTGGAAGGAGAAAAACATCAGGAACATGACCTTGTAGAACACATAAACTTACTTGCCCTTGTGACTTTACCTCAAAACCTAATAGCGAAAGTATTTGCAAACTAAAGCTCCAAAATATAAAGTCTTTCTATACTTTTCCCAAATAGGTTGTCAATGTTTGCTAGATCCCCCCCAAAATTATAAATACCAGTTTGTTCTTAAAAGTAAAAAAAGAATGAGAAAGTGCTTTCTGTGCTCTTTAATCAGTGATGGAGCTAGTGATGAAGTTGATGACTTTCGGCTGTGAATTACCCAGTTTGGTTTCCTCTTTAATTCTGAATCCTGCTAGGCTTCGTGTCCTTGGTTTGCACATCCTCCTTTCCTCTCCTCCCAAGGGACTACAATCAAATGATCCTAAGCTGATTCCACACTCTAAGTACTCTCTTACCCCATCCCTTTCTAGAATGCCCATTGTCACGAGCAAGCTCACATCAGGTCCTCTTTATGTCTCCATAGACTAGAGCAGGATTTCTCAAATCATCACAACTGGCACTTGGAGCCAGATAATTTTCGTGGCAAGGGCCTATCTCATATACCGTAGGATGTGTTAGTAGCATTGCTAACCTCTGCCCACTGAATGAAATTTCAAAGCAGCCCTTAAAGTAGGGGTTACAAACTCAAGTGCATTTGAGAATCAGGTGGCCATGTAAATGAGTGACGCTGGACAGGGAACTACAGGGCTCGTGCCCACACAGACAGGGGCCCTACCTCTCAGCTCCAGCAGCCAGTTCCATGCAGGAAAAGAGCTTGGGATTGCCAAATCTGTGAAGCTGGATGTCTGGGGTTCTATAGTTAGTCCATAAATGAATTATTTAAAGACTAAATACATAAGCATGGAGTAACTAAACAAGACACATCTATAGGCAGAACTTGTTGGCTGCCACTTGCTATGTACACCGTGAGGATCTCTAAGCATTCAGCACCCCATGAATCTTTATGAGCTTGATTCCCCCACAAGTGGAGAACACCTTAAGATCTTAAAGCCAGTTCACTGTGTCATTTATTCACTAGTTCTTACGTTTATTTTATGTCTTGTTTTTCTTCTTTCTCCCATGTACCCATTGTTTGTCCATCCAACTCACCAATAAGAGACTTAAGTCCCCGTAAGCACTCCATTAAAAATACAAGGTAAGCAGACATCCCCTGCCCTCGGAGCATGCCCAATCCAGGGAGGAGAAAGACAGGCAGACAGTCAGAAGACATACTCTCTCTCCTGAATATTATAAATGAACACGGGACTCAAGGAACAGCACACAGACAACAGAAAAAAACACTCAGATCTCCCTGGGGTAGTGGAGTTGGCTTCAGATGAGATGTGATATGGCAATGAAGTCCGCCAGCTTGATAAGTGAGCAAGAGCACCTGGGTCACAAGAGCAACCTATGCGAAAGCGCAGATGCCAGGAAGGAGGGAGCACACTTGGGGAGTTACAATCACATAAGGTTAGCTTGAAACATGGAAGATAAACAGGGGACATCTCAGAGTCCATTCTGGAATGTAATCTGGTTAGTGCAGTCCCTGGCATGTAGAACATATTTGAGAAACATTTGTTTAATAAATGAACGAATGAATTAGAAACCAGGCAAGAAGGAACACTGACTGAGCATGGCTTAATGGTATTTGCAACAGAGGTTAAAGTCCCTTCAACTGAGACTGTGCTGGGAGACCACACAAGCAGGGTTCACTGAACAACTGTCACATGAGCTAATACAATAATAAAACAATCACTGTAATAGCAATGTAGTAACTGCCATTTACTGAGTGCTTATTATGTGCCAAACACTCGACTGAGGGTGTAACAGGCATTCTTTCATTTAATCTTCATAATGATTCTCCAAGGTAGGTACTCTTTCCATTTTTGTTATTTGTTTATCCGTGTGTCTCAAGTACACAGAATGGTGAGTTTCATTGTGGCATATTTGAATATATATAAAAACACAATATGATCAATTTCATTCTTTACTCCCCAGTTTAAGGATTAAAACTAGGCTCAGAGAAATGAGCTGGAGCTCAGACCCAAGAAAGTCTAAAGCTACAGTTCAAGCTCTTAACCATCTCAATTGCACTTTTTTTTAAGTGGTGAGATTCTTGACCTTTCTTGCAAAGCCTCTTAATTGTATTTGAACTCAGACCATCTGTATACTAAGGAATGGACTTGCTCTCTTGTGGACAACTAAAATTTGTCTTTCCAAAATAAGTTATCTTCTAAAGTAAGCAGAAAACACCACCACCAAATGGGTGTTGTCATACTATCACAATACAGTTCCCATGGTTTTCCACTAAAACAAAATAAACAAGAAAACCCCACCAGCTCTGGCATGTGGCACAGAGAAAGAAGCAGGTGAATCTCTTTCTGTAGCCAGGTCAGGCCAGGCTCCTCTGCTGGGGACAGCTGAGCAAAGGCTGCCTGCAAAAGCAAATGACCTCCAAAACCACATCCAAAAATGGGACTCAGACAGCAGGCTACAGGCTCTGTCAGCAGAGGTCAATTTCATCTGCATTCAGATTCATGGAATTCCTTATATGGCCATATTTGTAAATGACAGTGAAACATCTTCAATGTGAACCCTGAACATTCACAATTTATACTAGTTTTTTCTGTAATTCAGCTGCCTTCATGGACAAAGCAAATGAATCTAAAACAAGGAAGTAAGGGAAGATGTGTTTTCAAAATTCCTCTGAGTACTTAGCAAGTAGCATTTTTATATCTAGATGATACTGTAACAGTAAATATACTCTTTAAAATCAGCTCATGAGAAGACATCTGCTAGAAACAATTCTAGGTCATTCTACCCCTTCTCTTTATACACTTATCATTTAAGTCTTCTATAATACAGACAAGCCATTTATTAGTTTGTACCCATGACAAGTATGGATCTACAATAACAACACTGCCCAGGTTCACTGGCACTCTACCACTTGCTACTGTGTGATTTGACAAGTTATAAGGTTTTTTTTTTCCCCTAAGTCTTGGTTTCATCATTTACAAAATAGAATGATTTGTCTATATTGCTCCCAAAGCTAGCTGAGTGACTAAATGAAGATTTTACTAAAGAAGGAGGCACATTTGAAAAAAATTTAGAAAACAACACAAACAAGATTTAGAAATGGATTTCTGAATACACAGTCTGTCAGTGAAGCAAGCTGCATAAACAAAACCAGGATTTAGCCAGGGTCTTGGAGAAGAGATGGTGAATCTCAAAGATGCAGCAGGTAGGCAGAGAAAGGTCAAGGAGGAATCTGAACCTGGGACATGCTGGTAAAAGACAACTTTGGAAAAGCCATGTACAAATATCCAGTGATTATGTAGATTTTGAAGAACAAGCCCAGAAATGCAAATTTGGAAGTCAATGGCCCATAAATTAAATAAATAAAACCAAGCCATGTACCCTGAGATACCCCAGAACATTTCTGTATGAAGTTGCAAACAAAGGGCACATCTAGAATTCAGACTTGTTTTGTTTGGTCCTCACAGAGTTCTAAAGAAACGTTTCAGCCAACATATAAAAAATCTTGAGACAGTTGAATAAGAAAAAAAAAGAATATCCAGTTGCTTTGGAAAATCATAAGACTGCAATACTGAGCAGCAGTCTCTTTTGGGGACACTCAGCGAGAGCTCCTTTCAGGAAGCCCCTATGGGCACATGCTGTCCCATGCACTGAGGTGACCACTACTGGAATAGTGCACATGAGTGCTGATCTTGATCTGTGCCTCCCATGGCTATCCTCTTGGCTCTCACCAGAATTTAAGCATGCAACTTCTGTCATACAAACCTCAGAAGTATGAGAAAAGCAGAGAGCGAAGATCAGAAATCGAAGATAACTACCATGTAAAAAGACTCTAGAAGAGGAATCTATACATGAGACTTAGAAAGAAGTGTCAGAAAGATGAAAGCCTGTGTGTTATCATGAAACACAAGGGGATGGAGCTGTCAAAGACTGACCCATGATGTATCTCTTCCTGACACCTCCCTCATCATCAGTAAGGCTTTCAGCATCAACTGCAAAATATGTCCTAAATCTGAAAACTAATCATCTTTACTGCTGCAGTGCAGACCAACATCATTTCTCACTTGGATTAATGCAATAACCTCTTACCTGTTTTCACTTGTACCTCCCAGCAATCCATTTTCCACATGGCAACAAGAAATACCTCATTAAAATGTAAATCACATCATGTCACTCTTTTGCCAAAACTACCTAGTGACCTATTACATTAAGAAAAAAATTCAAACTCTAACACACACTTTATAGTATTTTACAGGAAGTAGCCCTTGCCTATGTCTCTTGATCACATCTTTAATAATTAGCACCTTTCTTACGATGTTCAGCCACATGTGCCCACTTTCTCCCTTTCTCCCTATTGCATTTCCTCCAGAGTACTTATTGTTCAGCTGAGTTACTTTTATTGAGTTGGCTATTTTTGTTTCACTCCTCCCCACATTAAAATAAGCTCTATGAGATCAAGGTCTTTGTCTACCTGTATATAAGGTCTCACACAGAGAAGGTCTCAATAAATAAGTGTTAAATGAATGAATGAACTAGAATGAATGAAACAATGAACACGGGATACTGTGGAAGTTAGGGGACTACTGAGAGCAGGTAGTAAACACAGCACACCTTTGCCTATGTTCCCAAGAAAGCAAACGTTGAGCAAGAGGGTTTATATACCAGTACTGTGCTAGGTATCAAGATCTTAGGGAGTAGGAGGAGAGTGATGGACAAAGGAGATGAAACAAAAAAGAGAGGCAAAATAAAGTTGTGTTTGCAAGCTGAGCTCAAAACGAGTGATGGACTCTGCATCTCATAGACCCATCCCCAACCTCAAGTCACATAAATACGTCTCAGAATCATCCATGTGGAGCATGGATTCTGTCCAGGTTGCACACATTCGGACACAGAGTGAGATCCACAGGTTGCAGCAACAGGGAAGCCTCCTGGAAGCTGAAGGACAACAAGAAGCTCAGGGTGAGGCGCTGTGAGTATATACCTTAGGGATTCACAGGGCCTGTGCAAACCTAGTTACCACAATGGCAACTGGAGCAAGAGAGGAGGCAACTTTCCTTTACCATGCTTGCAAGAAGATCTGACTGAAATGGGACTTGAGAGGTGACTGAGGTACGTAAGAACTTAAAATACCTACAACTTCAGCAATGATCGTAGCCATGCCATGCACTGGGAAGAGTGGAAACCATATTTTAGTGGCTGAAGGAGTGACAGAGAGGAAAGGATACAGAACAGAAAGAGCAGACTTCTCTCAGGCCTAAAAGGGAAGTTTAAAGTGACACGTGTGATGCCAGAAAGCAGAGATACACTCACACAAAGATAAAGCAAAAGGGTTCTCAATGGCTAAACTGGGACAAAGATAAGGCAAAGGGGTTCTCAATGGCTAAACCTGGGACTATCTGTACAACAAAACAATGACAGTAATGGATTAAAACCCATAGAATAAAATAAAATTTCACAAGTGCAGCTGATACAAATAATCAAAGAAAAAATAAATGGGAGGCAAGGGGGAAACCACTGGCAGTAGAATTCTTGTTTATAAATTTAGAAGGAATATAAACAAAGAAAAAATACAATCTATCAAAACCATAGGAATGGTTGTTTCAGCAAGAATTAATAATGGATGCTAAAATAAGTGTACAAAAGACTGATAAGAAGCATGATATTTACATAGTCTCAAAGTATCTCCCTACAAAATAGTTACTAATCATAAAGGAAAAAAATCATTTTACAGTGAAGAAACTTAAAGAAAAACCTCAAGCAAGTGATCAAAGTTAGCATCACCTATAAGTCATTATCACCTGCCCCATTTTGATGTGCTATGAGAAGCACACATCATTTCTATAGTTTTCGTGCCAAAAGTCATAACTAGGATTTAATCCTGAGAAACATTAGACAAACCCAGACTACAGGGATATTCTACAAAATACCTAACAGCACCCTTCAGAAATGTTATGGTCATGAAAAGATACGTAAAGACTGAGTGACTGTTCCAGGTGGGAGGAGATAAAGATGATGTGACAATCAGATGCAACATGTATGATTCCAGATCCTGCTTCAGAAACAGAGACACCTGAGGGACAGTCAGCAAAACTAGAAGAAGGTCTAGTGTTGTATGGATGTTATTTATACAACTGTGACAACTGTACAGTGATTGTGTAAAGTGCTGGTAGAAGAGAGAGGGAGAAAGAAGCTGTGATGGGGAGAGATACAGAGAGGGCTCCAACGTTACCTGAAAACAGTCTAATTTTTCAATAGGTGATAGTATATGGATGTCCATTTTATTATTCTTCATACCTTATAAAGGTATATGCATTATATTATTTTGCATGTATGAACATGTCAAAATAATTTTTGTAAAATCTAAAAATACAGTGAAAGAATGCCATATGTTCTTCTAGATTCTGTTACCAGCCTAAGCCTCAGAGCCCAACCCCTGCTCTCTCTTACAAAGTCGTAAAAGACATACCAGCACCTAAGTAAGACTTCCTCCTTGATAAAATCAGGTGGTTTGTAAGACAGCTGAAAAGGGAACCTCCTCTTCACTACGGGAACTACAGTTCTTTAATCCCTTGTCCCTAACTACTATAAACCATCTTACACACTTAAGGTCCCCACTTGGTCCCCCCTCCCCAGGGACAGCAAGCCTCACATGCTGAGTGGAGAGAGTATATTGGTGTAAGTAGCCTCAGGTCCAAATCCCCACTCCTCTATGAAATGCTAGTGTGACATGGGGCAGGATGTGACCAAGACCTCACGGAGTGCTTCTGCAGATGTGAACTTTGAACAAACTTCAGAATGTCATAAGGTCAGTCTAAAAGAACATGGGAAAAGATCAAGTGCTGTGCCCGGTGCATGCCACATTTACATATAGTACCAATACCCATAGCATTGTCATTACTACCTTTGCTTCTGAGAAAAATGAACTAAAAAAGAAAGTCTACCTCTGCTTTAAAGTCCTATTATGCAAGAAATGTAATCTGATTGCAACAGAGTATGAATACTCCACCTTTAGACTGATTGCCACATATGTACCATCCCTGTTCCAAGTTGCCTCATGCCTGGACCTGTCCTGGTGTGGACAGCTGATTAGTGCCAGTGGCAAAAGTTCTCAAGTCAGACCTGGGATCAAATCCTTGTGTCACCTCTGGTGTCGTGTGTGACCTGAGGCAAGTTACCTAACTGTCTAAGCCTTAGGGATTTCCTCTTCAAAATGAGGAGGATGCTGGGCATAGTGATGCATGCCTTGCAATCCCAGCAACTTGGGAGGCTGAGGCAGGAGGACTGCAAGTTCAAGGGCAGCCTCAGCAACTTAACAAAACCCTGTCTCAAAATGGAATATAAAAAAGGGCCAGTGATATAGCTCAGTGGTAGAATACCCATGGGTTTACAAAAATAAAAAATAAAAGAACAATAAAATGGAGATGATACTTTCTTCATATTTCTCTCTTAGAATTCACAAATCATAGATGCACATTGCATTAAACAGTGCCTGACACATGACAGATACTGCCCAAACGCTAGTTACTTCCTTTAAGACATTATAAGAAGAAAGTCTCTAAAGTAGGGCCATGTGAACCAAGGAAGAAAGCAAGTGTTTGAAGAAGGAGAAAGGCACTCCACCACTGGTTAACTGTCCTACTGATTAGAGTCTTCAGTCTCTGTAACTTTCCAGAACTTCCAGTATCTAATCTGTAACAGAGAAACACCACTGTCTCTTTCACTGGCTTGCCATGAGGGCAAAAAAGGTTTGAAAACATGTTCTACTGCACTGAGGACATATTTGAAGCACAACACATACAAACTAGAGGTAGAGGAAGCTGTAGCACACTCCCTAGGCCTCTGTGAGCCTCTACCACCCTTTCCTGAAGGTTGATTGACAGCTGAGTGTTCATGGCTCAAGGTCAAGGTCTGGAAGCAGTTACCCTTCAGTATTTTCCTGTTTAAATCATCACAGCCCAGCTCCAAGGCCTCTCAAAGAGGAAGTAGAAGTCCATATGAAGGGCAGGTGAAAGTGTTCCGATGTTTTCTAAAATCCACACTCTCCTCCCAAGTTGCACTACCACATCCGTCAATGTTTGAATTCCACATTTTAAATCTGTTTAATCTTCCTAAGCAACCCAGAAAGAAAATAATAGTACTATGTGTGTGTTAGCTCTCAGACACTTCCTAAGGATGCATTTAAATGGCATACCCAGACTTAAGAGGAAAATCTGAGGACAAAAGAGAGATTAGGAATTGTGGGATAGGGAAGGAGAGAGATTTGAGAAAGAAATTGGGTTCAAGTTACAAGAATAAACGTCAAATAAGAAAACAAAATCCAGTTAAGGCTGCCTTGGTTAAAGTTACAAATAAAATCAAACACTCCATAGATCTCTAGTTCATGAACCCAAGGAAGCTCAGGGGCGGCACTCATAAGTTTCAACACAGGCAAGTTTTCAAGCAGGAATGAAAGTGATTGGACCCCTGGACAAAGAGCTGGAAAGCCCAAACATAAGCCTGGTCTCCGAGTTAAAAGGAATGCAGACTGCCCAAACGCACCGCGTCTGTTTCGGCTGCCACCTTCCCAGGGGTCATGTCTGGACTGGGGGTAGACAGTGCTGGGGGATAAAACAATGTTAAGTACAGACTTTAAGAAAATAAAACATTAGGAGATCATTTCTTAAAGAGTTATACATGTGCCTACATACACATACAATTGTATGTGGGGGAGGATATTTAAACATATGCATGTGTGTGCATATATGTGTTTGTGCCAAAATTATCCAAATTTATGTATGCTTTCAGGCATGTATAACAAAAGCTAAAACAAGCTTTGAAATACTGTTGCATTTTTTAAGCAAGATCAGTTTTTTAAAAAAAAACAGTAAAATATGTCTGAGCACCATTTCAGTGTTATTTCATAAGTAAATATGAAGCAGAGAGCTTTGGGGATATATTAATAGCATATTAATAGCATATTTTATTCTAGGTTTCTTAGAAATCTATTTAGAAAGTCCCAAACGTAAGACCTAGGAGAAAGAGGAGAGACCTTTCTCATGCGGCAGTCCCACTAGGGGCCAGGAGAACTGTTTGCATGACATATCATTCCACCTGTACAACAAAAACTTCTTCAGGGTAAGAGCTTCTCAAGCCCAGACAGCCTGCAGGTGGCAGAGCCCACAGTGCCGTGCTGGCCCCAGAGTCTGTGTTCTTCCCAATCCCACCACCTGGCCTCCCGCTGCAATGCTGTCAGGCACTCCTGCTGGATATTGTGAGGAGGACAAAGAAATGCTCCATATTCCTGGGATAGGCAGTGATAGGTACAAAGCAGCTTTCCTGGGATCTCCACCTTAGCAGAATACAGACAAGAAGTGTTTTTGTCTGAGGGTTAAAGCGTGAAGACAAACCATTTACATGTAGCAGGTGATAAATATTTAATTTTACTTGGTACAGTGGTTCTTCAAAAATGTGTTTCAGCTCTGAAGGCCTTTCTGTTAATCCACACTTCAGGGGGTACAGCCGAGTCCTGGGGAAATACATTTTTAATGAGGACTGTGCCCATGCAAGAGGTTCAGAAAGCCTACAGTGTTTCAGTGTGGAGCGCCCACAGGGAATCTCCCACTCCCGGGAGAGAGGGTCCTAATGTGAAGAAGGGGATGAAAAGAGGCCAGGGAAAAATTACCTTCTAGGGAAAGAAAGCCCGTTAGAGCCCTGTCAGAATAATCACCAGAATGGATTTTCCCTCCCTTGGTTGATGAGCCATCAGGTTCAGAGGAATCATATTCCAGACACTAAGCTCAGGATGAGAGCTTGGCTGCTTTCCCAGTGTTTGTGGCATTCTAGTTGCTCAGTCTGTGCCTGTGGAGCTGCAGCCCCATCCACTCAACACGCAGACCCTGGTGCCCAGCCACCCACTCCGTCTCGCCTCAGTCTCCTTCACTCTTATACAGTGTTGGATTCTGGCTGCCACTCCTTCATCTTTTGCCTTGCCTTAGCTTTTGAATCTGATTCTTTACTCAGGGGTCAGGAAAGAAACACTTTTGGCTGAAAGAACAAAGGAAGAAGACATGGCTGGGCCCCAAGACCCAGGATCGACCTGCAAAAGTCAGAGCCATAAAGGGCCCACTCAGTGGTAGGAGAGCTATAGAGGGCCTGTGGCTACCACCAGAGATGTTGCCCAAGGCAGAAAGGAGGATGGAAAAACACTCCAGCTTCTCTCTTTCCCTTGTTTTTCCATTGCCCGTTGACGTCAAAGTGTCAGAGGGCAGGATCAACACTCTGTAACATAGAACGCAGCAACATAAAGACCACAGATGGATCTAAGCTCAAACTGGCTGAAGGCCAACACAACCAAGGAATTAAAAGATAAGTTATAAGACAGTTTGTCATGAGACACCACAACTGCTAAATATAAGCATATATAATTTAAGCAAATATATATACAATATA
Organism: Geosciurus inauris; assembly: GCA_004024805.1. NCBI lineage: Eukaryota > Metazoa > Chordata > Mammalia > Rodentia > Sciuridae > Geosciurus > Geosciurus inauris. The sequence continues at coordinate 18,822 of PVHX01011085.1, read as the reverse complement.
CAAACAGAGGAACTGAGAGATGGAAAGATTAGGAAAGAGAGAGCAGGAAAAAAAAAACAGCAAGAGAGATAAAACTGATCCTCATTATTTCCTGTAGATATACTCTCTGGTATCCAGAGACACTCATTCAGGAAATACTGAACCATATCCTCTAGAGAAAACACAGGGTTAGGGTCCTTTGAGCCTCTGGTTACATTTTCATCAACCAATCAACATACAACCTTTTTTTATGTGTGTCTGGGTTTAAAAACACCTCCCTTAATATATATTACTGACCCATTAACACTGAACTCACAGCCAATAGCATTTAACTCATGCCTGAGCAAAACTCATCTCACACAATACTGTCTCTATAAGGAACATTGCAGCCCTTTGCACTTAGGATCACCAGGCGTCAGTCACTTCGACGCTATACGTATGGTCCTTTTAAATGATGAAATCACCAACAAAAGTACAAAAACAAGAGATCATGAAACGAAACGAATAGACCTCAGAAAGGACAATTGTTTACAGAGTTCAAACAAGAAGACATAGTATTGTCTTGTTTGGTCTCATGAGAGTATGTACATAGAATAACTCTGCAATGTTCTATGTCTCCATGTATGTGTGAAATGACTATGAAAGAGCCACTGGTATTGATTTCAAGATTATAAATACATTTTAGCAAGTAAGTAAATTTGCAAATGTAGGACCTACGAATAATAAGAAGCAATTGTCTATCAAGATGTTTAAAATTTTTTTCAAAGGTTATTCTTGGATGGTAGGAGATAGATTGCTTTGAGTTCATTTATATTTCTTCTTCCTTTCTATTTTCATCTGTTGTCTAATTTTTCTGCATTCAGCTTGTAACTAAAGGGAAAGAGAGTTCTAAATATAAGATTTCAAAAAGGTAAGAACCAGAAGCAAAGGCATTAAATGGGATCATTTAGCCAAGTAGGAGATCCTCCTGAATATACCCCCAAGAAGCAGAGTTGTTCACCCTTCCTGTGTGAGATAAGGGGTGGCCCCACAGTGTTCTTAACCCTCCTCCAGCCAACAGCCAGGGTAGACAAACAGCAAAGGCCAGCTGTGGGCAGACTGAAGGTAAGAAGGGTACCCAGGTTAGCCCAATAAGTAGATACCAACCATTCCCATGGAACAGTTCAGCCTGGACTCAGACTCACACCTTCCTGTCTCTAATTAAATCTCTTGTGCTCAGGTTATGCTCACTAATAAGATATGCCCTTCTTTCAGTTCAACTCAATAAATACGACTTAAGTCCCCACTACATACTAAATACTGTATGAGGTACTTGAAGGAACAAAATCCCCCTTTCCATCATGTATCACCTAATGCATTTCTTCAGCTTCAAACCGGGAATAAACTACACTGCAGAATTCAAAAAGCATCAGAATAGCACAAAAGCATAGCAACTTAGCTCTCTGTTCACTCCTGATGCCATTAACGAGAAACTTTTAATCTTTAATCCTCCTGCACTAAGCTGCTTTTACTGTCCCATCTGCTCCTCTTACTCATGCCTTTAGGATCTTATAATTAAATTCTAATTAAAGTTTAAGGCTTGTAATAAAGAAAACACTTGCGGAATGTCTTTGATTCAAGAAGCCAAAATAACATTTCAACAGTTTGAAAAATGAATTATATCCTTTTGCTTAACAAGCATCTTTAAAATGGAATTAGACTGGGAAATTCCAATCTTCCGTGATTTTACCAGCCTCACATTATGTAAATATGTTCATTGTCACATGCTACATGTATATCAGCTGAAAACAGCATGCACGACATGCAAGGGAGCTTGGTGGCAGCACACAAAGCATAACTGTCACCGACACCACCCTGGTACTCAGATATGTGGCACAGTGTTGGGTGCCAGCATCCATCTATCTTAGCACCCTGATACTAAAAGAAGGGTTCTCAACTTTCTCCCCAAATTCAGTCAAGTCTGCTTGGTCAGCATCCTCCTACTTCATCTCCTACTTCATCAGTTCAGCCCAACTTCCCTTGGAATGATATCTGCACACTCTCCATCTCAGCCTCAGTTCCCTGTCCCAGTTCATACTCTACCCCTTTAGAGGAACAGTGGCCCTTCTGAAGCATTGTTCTGATCAAGCTATTCCATTCTGAACAACTCTATGCTGTGTTGACATCTTATCTATACCTCTACTATAGCATATCTCATAATTTTGACTTCTTTATTGGTCTACTTTCTCTTTCTAGTCTTTGAGCAAGCTTCTTGAGAATGAGCACTGTCTTGGATAGAAAAAAGTACTTTTTTTTTATAACCCTGAAATGAAAAAGTAATTTACTTTATAAATTCAAACACACTTATCAAAGTCTTCCAGAAACATTGAGTTCACTGGCAACATATGCCTCATTGGAACTTTTGGTTACAAGTCACGATTTATAATGACTGTCATTATTAAATATAAAATTACATATCATAGAAAATTATTAATAATAACAATGTGCCAGATGCTGTTGGAAGTGATGTATGCTATAATTCAAATTTTCACAGCCACCCCATGAGGTACGTCCTATCATCATCTGAGAGGAGGAAACTGAGGTATAGAAGAGTTGAAGTGCTTGCCTAAGAGCATGCAGGTATCAAGTGGTGGCCAGGTTTATAACTGTACCTTCTGTCTCCAGTGTGCATGCCATAAACACCCTCAACCAGTATGAGTAAAGCACATAAGAACTCTGTGTTCTTGTTGCCCAATGTCCCCGGCTCCTGGCCTATGACCTGGTTAACTAACGTGCTCACCACTTTGTGACACACTGCATTCTGTCATGCTACAACTTCACCCACACTGGATGTTTGCCAGGGGGTCCCCTTATCCACCTGGTAGTTCTTACTCACCCTCTGAACCCTTCTTCAGTCATCTCCTATCTTGTAAGGTCTCTCCTGATTACTGGACAGACCCAACTACTGCCCCTTTTACTATGGCAGCGTCTAGAACCAGTGTTAATTATCCTCCACTGTGACCATCTCAGGAGCTGTGCTTTCCTCTCAATGTCCCCTGAAAGCAGGACACATGGCAGGACTCTGGTAAATGTGTGAAGCATGAAGAAGAAGAAGGATTCTCTAAATCTGAACAATGAACATATATACCTCATGGTTAAGTCTTGCTGAAGTCAGTTTAGAGAAAAATGTTACTTGCCCTGGTATGATGTATAAAGAAAAAGAAAAGGTAATTAACCTTATAAACCCAAAGACCACATCTTACACTCCCTGAGCATCTGGTATACTGGAAGGTTATGCTTTTGCTTTTTGATTATGGAGATGTATTAGCTCCTTTCTTCCATAATCCTACAAACTTTAAGATCAGCCCCAACCAGACCACAGAGAAAGAAAAACAGGAGACTCAAACCCAGATGCACAGGCATTCTGGACTGGATGGAGCCGCCTGTATCCCAGCATGGATTTCAAGACCTCAGAGCCCAGGGCCCCATGCCTTGCCCACTCTGCCAGGGGAGCATCTCCACCTAGACTGGCCTTGTGCTCCAGAGCTCCACTGAGACTGAGGCCTATTTCTTGCCCTAGAAACCCCTAGCAGCCTTGAGTCCATTTTGTCAAATAAGCCCTCTCAATTCTACTGCAGGTGACCAGCTACTCTGAACCACAGATCTACCACCTTGTCTAAATGCTCAGTGTTCCTCCTGGGAAACCCCTACTTCTTGCCTTCTACTCAGTGAATAAATATCAAGTTCATTCCAAGTTCTAAGCAATAAGTACCAATAAATACTAGTCTTTTATAAATAGCTATATCTCAAATTCCTCAAAAATCTTCCTATAAAAAACATATAATTAGGGCTGGGGATATAGCTCAGTTGGTAGAGTGCTTGCCTCACAAGCATAAGGCCCTGTATTCAATCCCCAGTACCACAAAAAACAAAACAAAATATATAATTATATTAATTCATTCAACAGCTCTTTACCAAATGCCTACTGTGTGACAGGTGGAGCAATAAAGCTAGCTGACATGCCTACTCTCATACAGCTGACGAGCAGAAGTAGAATACAGAAAAAAATCTTTAACTCCCATAATATATCCAGCTCCTGGTATTTTGTGTTTGAAAAGACGAAGACACATTAGAGAAAGGCATGCACTTAGATATCTAATATCTTGCTTTTTACCATGGCTTATAAGTAAACATGGCTGACCTAACCCTGCACAAAACTCCAGGCTGTATTTCCATGCTCTATCTACTCCACATTACTGACCATTTACTGAACAGGTGATGAATTTTCACACCTTCATTTATGTTCATACCTCTGTCTGCCTGCCAGGTCTTCATCTGTACATTGAATGCACCCTTGCAGATCTAGCTCATTCAGTCTTCATTCAGTATGTATTAAAGATGTGTTAGGGGCTGGGATTGTAGCTCAGCGGTAGAGCACTTGCCTCGCATGCGTGAGGCCCTGGGTTCGATCCTCAGCACCACATACAAAGCAATAAAATAAAGACATTGTGTCCATCTATAACTAAAAAAAATATTTAAAAAAAAAAAAGATGTGTTAGGTATCATTTACACCATAAAATGATAAAGAGACAATGTTGCCAGGGACAGCAGCACATTCCTGTCATCCCAGCTACTCCAGAGGCTGAGGTAGGATCCTTCGAGGCCAAGAGTTCAAGGTCATACTGGAAAACATAGTGAGACCCCCATCTCAAAACAAAACAAAAAAGAGTCAAGATTTAGCTCCTGTCTTTAGAAAGCTTAGTCTAGAGTACATTAAAGACAAGTAAGCAAATCAAAACTCTGCACAGTGTTGTCCTATAATAGGGTAATCACGGCCTATGCAGGAGCTCAAAGGAAAGCTAGAAGCCCATCATGGGGGCTCCTATCTGAGATGCTGCTCTTCCCATTCCCTCCCTCATTCTCTAAACTCACCACAACATACTGCTCCTGCCATCTTTCTATATTGTACTATTCAATTTGCAGGCACAGCATTTTTTCACATTGAATCATAAATCATGACTTGATTATTTACTCCCATAACTAGAATCCCATACCTAGCTCTTTGAGGGAGCTGACTGACAAATACTTACTGAATGGCTTGTAGGACTGCACTAGTTAAAAGCATGTGTTGTATCATTTAAGTCCTAGCAAGTACTTACTAGCCATGTGACTGGGCAGGTGACTTAAGCATTTTAGCCTCTCAAAACTTTCCACATGTCTAAAGTGGGGTTTGATTAGGAATATGTTAAAATTTAACATGCATGCAATATTTACCCAAAAGTATAGTGATTTTTATCCATGGCCTCCATATTTGGCACTTCCAGTTTCAACACTGATTCTGGCATTACTCAACCTGTGTGTGACAGGGGCAGTGTGTCAGTGGGGGTCTCCTCGGCTAACATTATAACAATGTCAGTAGTCCAAAAGTTTGGAACTTATTAATATCATAATAATCACTTCCAAACATAGGTGAGTGATTTAGATTTAACTGGGGTGAAAAAAATTCTTCATGAGTTTTATATGTTGAAAATATATGTTAGTTGAAATATAAATGCGTATTTATTAATATGAAAGTAAAATACTACTAGTGATGCTTGTAAATATTATGATTATTATGTACTGATTATTAATAATTTAATAGGATAATAGATTGAGATTTAAACCAAACACAAAGAAAGAAAGCATTAGCTGGTTGGATTAAAGAAGAATATTATATCATTTTACAGATTATGAATCTTATAAAAAGTTAAATAATATTAGCAAAGTACTGTTAAAATAAGATTATGTTACAATTCTAGTCTTTATGGGACTGTTTGTTTCTAATACTCATAACAAAATAATTCAGAATTATATATAATATTCTATGATTTAGTGCTACTTCTGTTGAGTTTTTTAAGAAAAACTTCTAGTTAGAATTTCTGCACATCTTACAAAGGTGAATTAAAAGCAGAAAGTCCACATTACCATTTTCATACAAGAAAGAAAACCTACAAAATTTTGTACAAAATCATTGGTGATAAATCATCTCTAACATAAACAACAAAAAAAATAAAGAGTACAAGAAACAGAAGTGTTAGAGAAAAATGAAGTTCCCAAAACATATTTTGTTCCTAACTAACCTTTAAATAATAGACTTTACAGTATTTCATAAGAGGACAATTGGTTAAAAGTCTGCTTCTAGAGGATGTGGACTGATACTCTGGTGGGAAGATATGACTGGAATGCATATTTACGAATGAAGCCATAATAAGTAATTATTAATGTTCTTTGAAGTGGGTGGTAACTATGAAACTTATACTGTACAAGGTTAAAGAATGAATGGATGATTAGATAAATAAAGGAAGTAGATGTTGATTATTCATATGGAGGATTTCACTACAGAAAGAGAAAAGCAGCAGAGGCCTGCAGTCCAATTTTGCAAAGTGCTTTCATTTATTAAGGCAGGAAATATAGGCTGAAACATTGTGGAACACATTACATCTGCACACACAAGTCTAAAGGATCATTGCTGCTTCTGAGTGCCAAAAATAAATGTATAATGCTGACTCCACCCTACCATCCAAACATACCTAATTCCTAAATGCTTGGCTTTAGCTGAGCCAGCTTTCTAAACTTTCAGAACAAACAGGAAAGAAAAACTTTGCGGCCAAGACATCCCTGTGTTCTAGTCCATGACTTTGAACACTTGTGATTTCCTGACATAACACCCAGACTTGGTACCCACACACTTCTAGGCAGAGTGGAAAACACACACACACAAGTAGACACTGAGGTGTGTCCTGCATCAGATCACACATGTCAGCCTCAAGTTCTCAGAAGGTAAGAATCCACTCGAAAGGACTTTATTCCAGTCTCCAACAATGTATGCATGGCAGGAAGAATGGAAAAAGGAAAATTCTACTGCACAGAAAGCTCTAATTGAAAATGATACTAGTATCCGTACATCATGTTAAGAATGGGCTAAGGAACTGAATATGCACTTCACAGAAAAAATCCAAATGGTCTGCAAAGAACATTAGTAATTAATTACTTATTATGGCTTCGTTCATAAATATGCATTCCAGTCATATCTTCCCACCAGAGTATCAAAAATATATGGGAAAAATGTTTAACATCTCTATCAATTTTAATGCAAATTAAAACTACACTGAGATTCCATTTCACTTCAGTCAAAATGGCAATTACCAAGAATGCAAATAACAATAAACATTGGCAAGGATGTGTGGGGGAAAAGGTTCACTTATACATTGCTGGTGGAACTGCAAATTGGCGCAACCACTCTGGAAAGCAGTATGAAGATTCCTCAGAAAACTTGAAATAGAACCACCATTTGACCCAGTTAGCCCACTCCTTGGTTTATCAAAGGACTTAAAATCAGCATACTACAGTGACACAGCCACTTCAATGTTTATAGCAGCTCAATTCACAATAGCCAAGCTATGGAACCAACACAGGTACCCTACAACAAAAGAATGGATAAAGAAAATGCGATATATATACATAATGGAGTATTACTCAGCCATAAAGAAAAATGAAATTATGACATTTGCCAGTAAATAGATTGAACTGGAGAATATCACACTAAGTGAAATAAGCCAGTTCCACAAAACCAAAGGCAGAATATGTGGATGCTAACCCACAACAAGGGAGGGGAAGATTAAAAGTTCATTGGACTAGACAAAGAAGAATGAAGGAAAGAGGAGGGATAGGAATAGAAAAAACAGTAGAATGAACTGTATATATCTTTTCTTTCTTTATATATGACTACATGACCAATGCAACTCCACAACATATACAACCACAATAATGGGATCCAAATTATATTTATTCTATGTATATATAAAACAACAAAATATACTTTACTGTCTTGTGTATCAAGAAATAACACATTAAAAATTAAAAAATAAACTAAAATTCATTACTTACAACACTAAAAAAAAAAGTCCAATAAATGCCAGGCATTGTATATACAAGAGCTGTCCCTCCCCCTGCAACTGATAAAGTTGTGGCTTGGGGGAACCGTAGTAGGAACCATAGTTCTTGTGACCAAGAACAAGAACTAACCAGTCAATTTTGCCTCTCATCTAAGCCTACTACTGTGAACAATTTCCTTACTTTCTCTAAACCTCACCCTGCCTTTCTGTAAAATGGGTATGAGCATACCTACCTAAGAAAGTTAAGGTAAGGAGTGAGAAATAGTGCATATAAAGTACCTAAAATAATGTCTGAAATATGTTATTATTCAATAAACAGTAGCTGTGCTGCCTCTGCTATTGTCCATGACCATACAAACAACAAGAGACAGAGAGAGGATTTAAACTCATATTTATTTGACTGATGCTAAAACTAATGAAGACAACGGAATTTGGGGAGAACTCAGCACGTGCTAGCAGTACCACATGAATGCTTTACATGTATTATCACAGTTAATCACCACCATAACCCTATTAAATAGGTACTATTATTACCTCTAATATGTAGATGAGAAAACAGAAACCACATGTTCCACAGTTAATAACTATTAGAAGTTTGACAGTCAACCTCTACTCCCAATTTTAGGATTTTCAATAACATGATCTTCACACCATCAGCACATTCATTTACCTTTCATGATGATACACTAGCATTTTTGAAATCATACAACATCATAGATATATTTCGGGAAGAGAAAAGGATATAGAAAAGGACATTGCTAGCCGGGCACAGTGGTGCAAGCCTGTAATCCCAGTACTTAGGGAGGCTGAGACAGGAGAATTGCAAGTTCAAAGCCAGCCTTAGCACAAGCGAGGCGCTAAGCAACTCAGTGAGACCCTATCTCTACATAAATCACAAAATAGGGCTGGGGATGTGGCTCAAGGGTCGAGTACCCCTGAGTTCAATCCCCAGTCCCAAAAAGAAAAGAAAAGAAAAGGACATTGCTTTGAGTTATTTGAGAAGATGGGCTATATAAATAGAAAGTAATATTACTGTTACTATTTTGCAAAGACATGAACAAGTTACACTGGGAATTTTGCAATCCTTTTACCATCCAGAACCTAGTTGAATTAAATTGGACGTCTCTCTTTTTTTTTTTTTTTTTTTCTTTTTATTCTGCAAAATTTCAAGCCATCTGAACTGTATGAAACATACCAAAGAGTGGTCTCCAAAACTTCATATCAACTAACCCTCACAGCCAAAAGCTCTTAAATGCATGTAAGCAAACAGTCAACATGTTGTATTTTCCCATAGCAAATGGCTTTTGGAATTTTTTTTTCTTAGTTTACAATCAAATGATCATGATAAACAAGAATGAAATAAAACTGACTACAGCTGAAGAAAAGTGCTGATGTAAGTGGCTGAAAACATCATGTGCAACTTGCAATAAAAGGGTACAGGATTGTAATGTAAGTCAAGGCCCCCAGGACTCCACTCCCCTACAGTCTCATCTCATTATGACTAGAAGCACCAGTTTTCCTCAAAACAAGTCTTGGAAGAAAAAAATTAGAAGGACGCTCATACTTTAAATGTACTCTTGAAAATACCAAGTCCTTGATGTGTATGGATTTGTATAGGCAGCTGACAGCTCAGACCTGAGTACATGTTATTCCAAAGGTCAAAAAGTTGGCAAAATGGATTATGATTGTTGTCAAACAGGAATGAGTTCCCTTTGAAATCTGAGGCTTAGATGAGCTGATTCCAGAGTGCTCTGTGAATGAGCAAAGACAAGGAAAAAAAAAAAAACTGTATTGTGTAAGGTAAAACCTTTTCAAGCAACACAGGGTATATTGCCCTGTTCTTATGCAGTGCTGTGGCCCACCATTAAAGTCTGAACAAAAGAGAAGCCATCTTGTGAAGTGGAAGGTGGCTATGTTAGCAAAAAGGCACAATGAACATTTCATTGTCCATATCCTGCAAATGTCCACATAAAAGGCCTCCCTCAGAGTCCTCTTACTTCTAGTATAGTCTGCTCAGAATGTGCCTTGCCCTCTATTTATTTGTGCTTACTTATATTCCCCCATGGCTTGATCCTATTTTGTGGATAACTTCTGACCAAACTTCTGACTATACTGCCAAATATTTGAGTTGTTTCTGTGACCATTATCATTCAAGAAGTTTCATGGTGTTTCTATCTTAACCTGCTCTGACTTTCAGTTTAGTAAATCAGATGAGTATTCCACCACATAAATCTTCTAGAAACACAACTCTGCATCCCTGTCCCAATGGCCCCAGTAGCTATGGAATGGAATACCAGTGGAATTAAGGGAAGTTTTTGCAGACTCAAATTTCATAGAAATGCAATAATTTGTCTTTATTAATAGAAGGTCAAATACCATGTACTTCTGACAGTTGCATCAATATTTTTACAGTCCTTAGGTTTTGACTTTCAGCAATGGACCCTTTAATACAAAAACATTTAAGTCTAAATCCCGACATTGTTAAATTGCTTTTAGATACCTTTTGGAAAGCAAGTAGATTTGAGACAAAGTGTTCAAACTGGTGCCTGATTTTCTCTGCAATTGGACCTCCCAGAATTCTGTTCCTTGGAACACCAGGTCACTCTACAGTACTTTGGATTCCTTGATGCTCTACAAACCTATAAGCCCTTTCTTAGAACATACTCTGCCAAAAATGCTAATGGCTAACTCTCCTATAGCTTCCCTTTCACACAGAACAACTAACACAATGTGATGCTCATTCTGTACCTGAACAAATCAATAGGACATCACTGTGAAGTAGGTTGCATGATCCCCATTTTACAGAGGACAGAACAGCTGCTCAGCAGTTATGCCCCAAATTCACATGTGTGGAATGAGACTGAACTATGACTCCAAGTCCAATGAAAAGCCCAGTATTCTTTTTGTCTACCTCATGTAAACCAAGAGTCTCCAGGTGCTGAAGCTGTTTCTGGAAAGTGTGATGACTTATAAATCCTTGGTTCCCATTCCCCAGTTCTGCGACTTCCCTTTTTCCATTACTCCTGCATCTGTGGGCTCCCTCTTTACCCACTCACTAGGGGACCCTTAGACAGCCAGAATAAGTGGAAGAGGTTGCAATCATGCCCAGCACTCTTTTAGTTCTCTGACACTGGAAATCATTGGCATGGACAGGGGATGGAGCCAGGGACAGGCAAAAACCAAAATAGAAAAAGCATCAACATAGAAACATACCCAAAAGTTCCAAAATTTCTCAGAAATATTAGTAAAAACCATTAGCAAAAACATCACTGAGGCATGAGCTCAGTTTCCACATAAATGTCACAAAAATCTGGAGTATTCAAAGGTGAAATCCCCCAAAGTACAATTTTTTTAAGAAAACTCAAAATTTCAGAGAAAAAAAAAAACTGAGTCTTGGACAGTGGGTCACAAACTTTAGCATGCATCAGTATCTCCTGGAGGATCTGTTAAAACACAAATTATTCTATCCTTCTCCCAAGAGTTTCCATTTCAGTAGGTTTGGGGTGAGGCCAGAAAATCTGCATTTCCAATATGTTTTCAACTGATGCTCATGGGGCTGGCCTGGACTATGCCTGGAGAATATCTAGTTTAGTGTGATTATTTACATAGCAAATTCTTTACTTTAGAAAAACAGTTCTCAGTCGGGCATGCGCATGCCTATAATCTCAATGACTCGGGAAGCTGAGGCAGGAGGATTGCAAGTTCAAGACCAACCTCAGCAATTTATCAAGGCCCTAAGGACTCAGTGAGACACTGTTTCAAAATAAAACATAAATGGCTGGGGATGTAGCTCAGTGGTTAAGTGACCCTGGGTTCAATGCCCCATATCTCCTCTGAGAAAAAAAAAGAAAAACTTCTCTGTGGGATTTCTTTAATAATCAGTTAACAAACAGGTACTAAACTAATCAGTACTCATTGGAGTTGATATACCATTGTAGTAAATAGCCTGAATTCTGAGATTCAAATCTCATCTCTGCACTCATTAACTGTGACCATGGGCAAGTTATCTGGCCTCTTTGAGCCTCAGTTTTCTGATCATTGGAATGTACATAATAATCATAGTACATATAACATAAGGATATTGAGAGGACTAAAGGGTTAGTATATCTAAAATGCTCACAATCTTGCCTAGCACACATTAAGTATTATTCAAGCTTAATCTACTAACACTATTATTATATAACCATGCATCACATAATGATCAACATGTGTTCTGAGAAATGCATCATTAGGGAACTTCATCATTGTGCAAATGTTATAACGTCTACCTATGCAAACCTGGATAGATGGTGTATCATACCCCAGGTTTATAGCCCACTGCTCCTAGGCTACAAGGCTTTGCATGACTGGATGAATGAAGTTCAGTTGACAGGGCACTGGGCCCATCGTTGGCACTTACCTCTGGAACAAAGAATACTGGCCCTTCCAAGGCACAACAAAGGTGAACTTTCCCCCAGTATATCCCTTTTCCTTTCTGGGAACAGTATGCAGACCCTCCACTGAACTGCATTTAAAATGGCTTCTGTGAAGGACAGACACAGTGGCTGTTTTCATACATGTGTGTGCAAGCAGCAATGAAGTTATTGTAATGTGAACAATGTGTACTTCTTCCCACTTCTGACAGAATAGACGATATTGTATTGTGGGCACGGAGTGGGGAGCGAGGGTGAAATAAAGAAACCAAACATTATGCTTTATTATATGAAATTCTGATAAAAAGCACTTCGAAGCCTCTTTCCCATCATCAAAAAACCACACTGGGCAAGATCAGAGCTTAACAGCCAACAAAAAAACACATTCAATCCCTGAGATCATTTTCCTGAAATAGAAAACTACATATGTTTCTCAAATTTCACATCAAGCCACTGCAGAGGCCAGACTGCAGGGCTGAATCAGGCCAAAGGAAGAGAAAAGACAGAGGGGAGGGGGAGGGCTGAAGAGGGGGAGTAAACAGAAGAAAATGAGCCCATTCTTCCACATCACCACATTTCTCTAGCACAATCTAAACTTACAAACACCCCCAGTTTCACAGAACTTGTAGCTAGGGTTGCTTATCGGGCAACCTTTACTTTGTCAAATTAAGACACATTGCCTTGGATTAGCAAGGCTCCTTAAATTCAAAATGACTTCATGGTTGGCTCAGAGTTCGGTGTCTCTAGGGCCAGCAGCCAGGAACACATCCAGTGCGGAGCTTCCCTCCCCTCTCTATACTGACCTACCTGACTTTTCCAGGGAGACAGCAGAGAGAAATCCCAAGCAGAAAGGCTGTTGAGGTTAATTAAAAGTCCAAACACCTCTTTTGAAACTATCTCCAGCTCAATATTTATACAGAATATAAGACTCTTCACAAGCTGGTTTAGGGAGGGGAGGAGGAGGTGAAGGGTGGAAACAGGTTTGAATGGCATTTGGAACCCATTAATTTTTAAAAGACAGGCTGCCCCCCCATATGGACTCAGAAAGATTTAAAATGTAAGGAAACCAGGAAGATGAATGAGCTGAGGATTGTTTAGAAAGCCTGGGGAGAGTTCTCGGCTTTTGAAAGGAATAATATCTGGGCAATAATAAGAGCTGACACTTTTTATTGGTGAATGCAGTTTTTGGCACATTTTCATGACACAGGTTGACAATTTTTTTGCATTTAACAAAAGAAAAAACAATCTTCTAAATGACTTGGGAACAAAGGGCTTCTTGACTGTAATTTCTTAATAACATTTAAGAATTCTCTTCAAAGGCCTTTGACAATAATTTAGAGAGAAAAAATGAAAATGCAGAAAATAAGAAAAAAGGTGTTTTTTTAAAAAATAAACTAAATAGAAGGAGAAAAGCGAAGGGATATGTAAAGCATCTTAGTATTAAATTACATATCAAAGGTTTGAGTTCTAAGGTTAGACCTTAATAATCTTTTTTGTTTTGTTTTGTTTTTCAAAAAGAAGAGTTTTAAGAGAGAATCTATAAAGATATATTGGCCAACACATTAGATCTCACAGAATTAGAACAGACCTGGAAAGGCTTATGTGGATCTCTAAATCCAACCATTGCACTTTGCAGGAAACAGGGTCAGCAACCCAAGGTTACCAGGCACAAGTCCTCTGATCGCCCAGCCATACCACTTCTAATCTTGTGTCATGGGTCCCAGATACCACCAAGCTGTCAGAGTTCTGAACAGCATCATGGGTCCAGTGACTGAAAACTGATACTTTTAATCAGGTTGACTTGAATTTTGAGGCTACCCAGAATCACACAATAATAGCACATTCTCAAAGTCTGATTAGCAAGGCCACAGGAGAGTCCACTGACAGGGTCACCCTCAGTAGAAAATGAATTCAAGGGCTCACAAGGACTGGTATGCCCCCTTCAGGATGGAGCAGGAAAAAGACCCCTAAGCAAGACAAGAGAGGGGATATTCCCCTGATAATCCAGCTCTTACTCTACCCACCAGCTTTACCTTCAAAATACAACCCTTCTGGGTTTCATTTCTATTACCTGGAAAATGAGATCTGTGTACCACTTTCATAGTTTCAAAATATTTTCAAAAGAAAATACACCATCATATCCATTTGTAAATGAAAAATCAAATTCTGAGATCAGTCCACTTTACCATATTGAAAGAGCAAATGAAATTAAATTCCAAAAGTGATTCGAGGTCTCAAAGAAAATTGTTAAGTAAAGGAAAAGCTATATTGCTGCTCTGTTGGAAAATTACAGTCATGCTGGCTATCATCTTTCAGGAGTACAAAATTCATGTCTAGATGTATGCAGCAGAGGGCTGGAAAAGAACTTCATAGAAATTGAATATGCTCAGACTGGTGGTTCTCAACTAAGGGTATGCCCACCATAATTACTGAGGTCACACATTTTTACCCATAACCCAAAGGACAAAGGTGAGGTTTCTTAACCTTTTGTATTCAGATTTGCTTTACTGATGAAAATTAAAAGACAGCAAACTTGATCTTCACCAGATTTTTGCCTCTGTGCAGACAGAGGCAGGCAGTGCTACAGTAGGCAGCACTAGTGTGGGGAACAGCAGACCTGAGAACCTGAGTCTTCACAGGCACGGAAGAGAAGCCACAGTGTTAACATTCCTAGACATTAGGTCTCTGAACTGACTGGCCTGAGGCCTTCCTGGTACCTAGTCATGTGTGCACACCCATGATAAGTCCAAGACCTGGGTGACTCTCACTCCATGCCTCAAAGAATCCTGATGGCATTATAGGAAGCCAGGAAGGAGAATGAAGAGAAGAAAGCATCAGATTTATTTGGATTCTGAAAGGCCTGTCCTTTCTGCTCACCTGCAAGTTATTTAACTGAATTTGAATTCATTTTAATACTCAAATAATAAAAACCAAAGAGAAAAGCTGAGCATGGTGGCACACTCCTGTAATCAAGCAACTCAGGAGGCTGAGGCAGGAGGATTGCAAGTTTAAGACCAATCTCAGCAACTTAGTGATGTCCTAAGCAACTTAGCAAGACCCTGTCTCAAAATAAAAAAATAAAAAGAACTGGGGATGTGACTCAGTGGTTAAATGCCCCTGGGTTCAATGCCTGGTATGGGAAAAACAAACAAAAAACAAAGGAAAACACAGATGGAGATAATACTTCTCACATGCTACTATGTGGCAGACACTGGCCAGAGGTCTCATGCATGTAGTACTTGATTTTCTCTGTAAAGCAAATACATGTTAATTTTGTCTTCCATTTCCTAAGAAGAAATGGATTGAGAGGAAGTAAAGGGGTTTCCTAAACTCACCTATGTGAAAAATGTCAGAGAAAACTGTGAGCTGAGGACTTTGGGGCACCAGCCTTCACATGAATTTGAAGAATTTAATAAATGTGTATCTCTCCAGTGCTGGATTAGTGAGGGGATATCCCATAGGTACTCTATGTATCTACAGGCAAAGAATAAGTGAGTGAGTGGATGGATGAATGACAGAAATCATGAGCTAGTCATCTCTCCCCACCTGCCACCCTCACTCTCCTCTTCCATACCATCACAGAAAGAATATAAATTGGTATCTGGGATACTGGTCAGTGAAATTTACTGAGAAATTATGATTCTGGGATTTTGTTTTTTATCTGTCCAACATCAGTTCTCTCTTTAGTGGTAAGAGAATTCCAATTTTATTTGGGTAGTAAGGCAACCAGATAAAAGCCTACATTGACCAGACTGCCTTGCAGCTAAGTTTCACCATAAACCTAAGTATTGGTCAGTGATATGCAACTACAAATATTACAAGGAT
The DNA here is from genome assembly GCA_004024805.1 of Geosciurus inauris. Taxonomy (NCBI): domain Eukaryota; kingdom Metazoa; phylum Chordata; class Mammalia; order Rodentia; family Sciuridae; genus Geosciurus; species Geosciurus inauris. Next base: position 2,693 of record PVHX01011085.1, on the reverse strand, counting down.
CTCCTAGAAAGGGTGCTTACATAAGGCTGGCTCAGATCCACAGCATGTCCTGTTTAGAACCCCCACCCTTGCCACCACCCTGCCTCTTGCTAGATGGATTGTGGACTTCATGAGGGGGACTCCAGAAGTATCCCAGACCATGAGGTGATCTTAAGAATCACCTCAGTAGGGGCTAAAGATCGAGCTGTAAAAATGTCAAAAGAGCTAGTTCCTTGATGACTTCACAGGGCTATCTTAGTGGCTGATGACTCCATATATCTAGATTTATTTACAGAAAACAATCAACCCTTCTGTGTTTATGTGTTACTTTGAGTTATACAGTATTTCTATTATTCATCAGTGAAAAGATAAAGGTCATATTTTTCTGTAAAGATGAAAACACTGTTCTTTGCCAAAATTCAGAGTAAACGAAATCTCATATTTACAGTTCATTTCTCAGCACTGTTAAATATTCTAAAGAATTATCTGATTAGAGAGGACTGGGTCATTCTTCCTAGACTATATGAGGGCTTGTTGTATGCAACACTGTTTTGAGAAACCATCCTCCAATACAAACATAAAACAATGCAAATAAAAGGGCTTTAGCATCAAGCATATCAAGAATGTCTGTGCTTTTTTCTTTAGAAGAAGAAAATTTTATGAGACAATCTAGGGAATCCTTATCACGATGTTCCAGCCAAGATCCAGCCAAAAACCATCACCTCCAGGATAATCTAAATTCCATCAATTTTTCTTCTATTCAGAGATTTTTAACATTATAAAAGCTGACTCCTAAACCTTACAGAGACCTACAACAATGACCACAATTGGGGAAAAAATGGAGGAAAAAGAGTTAGCAAAGATGTGGAGAAATTGGAACTCTCACATACTGTTGGTAGGAATGGAGAATGATGTAGCCACTGTGGGCAAGTGCGGTTTCTGAGAAAACTAAACATAGAATTACCACATGAACGAGCAATTCCACTCCTAGATGGTACCCAAAAGAATCAAAAGCAGAGACTTGAACAGATAGTCACACACTAATTGCTATGGTTTGGATCTGTTTGTCCCACAAAAGTTCATGTGCTGGAAGCTTGGTTTGCAATGTAACAGTATTGAGAGGAGTTGGGACCAGGGGGAGGTGAGTAGGTCATGGGGATACCACCCTAAGAATGGATTAATATCTTTCTCAAGAGTCTGGGGTAGTTCTCTTGGGGCTGGATTAAGTTTCAACAGAATTAATTAGTTACCAAGAGAATGGTTCTTAAAGAGAGTTAACTTCCACTCCCTCTTGTACTTGTGTTCTGCACAAGAGCATGTTGTAGTATGAGGCCCTCACCAGAAGCCAAGCACATGATTTTTGACCTTCAAACTGAGACCTAAGTAAACCTCTTTTTTTTACAAATTACCTAGTCTCAGGTTTTTGTTATAGCAACAGAAACCAAACTAATAAACCAATGTTCACCGTAGCATTATTCTCAATAGCCAAAAAGGTGGGAACAATGCAAATATTCATTTACCAACAGGTCCATCAACAGATGAATGAATAAGCAAATATGTATAATAGAACATTATTTTTTCAGCCATAAAAAGAAAGGCAATTCTGACACATGCTACAATGTGTATAAACCTTGAAAATATGGTGCTAAGTGAAAGAAGGCAGATACAAAATGACTAGTAGCATGTAATTCTACTTAAATAAGGTACCTAGAAAAGAAAAAACTTATAACAGAAATAGATTAGAGGTTTACAGGGAATGGGGAGTTGTTGCTTAAAAATACAGTGCTGAAAAATATACTGTTGGAATAAGATAGTGGTGGATAGTTACACCACACTGTGAATGTAATCAATATCATTGAACTATATACTTAAAATGGTTAAATTGGCAAATTTTACACTACGCAAACTATAATTACTAAAAATAATATGTCAAAACCACTGAATTGTATTTTATAGATGGTTGAACTTTGAATTGTATGGGATGTGAATTATTTCACAATAAAGCAGCTTTTTAATCAAATACCATCTTGGATATGCAAATGGAAAGGTGTTCAGGAAGCCTTTCAGAAAAGAGTGTGGAGGGCAGCAGCCTCCAGAGGCAGACATTAGCATGAGACTTCTCCCTTCTCACACTAGTGCTTTCGACCTCAGAGAGTAAGAGACCCCTGCCCAAGCTGCTCTGTCTACTCAGTATCACCAGAGCACAAACAGCTGACTTAGCACCCCATCTTCTTACTTAAGTTTCTCCAAAAGAGTAAGGGAAATCCATCTGATCACTGAGGGACTGGAATATATTAAACTGAACTGTAAGAGTCACAGTGTTAGAGGCAGATGATGATTCATACATACCTACAGCAACTGCCAGCTCACACCTTTGCTTTCTATGTTCAGGTGCATCCAGCTTGGCTTCCAGTTGCCAGGGAGTAAAACACACTCAAACAGGTCTGCACCAGAATGCTGAGTAAGGTATGGATGTGAAATCTGATTGACATATCTGGTCTTCTACCTGCCCTATACCACATATGTACACATACACCTGAATATGTGTATGACCTTTAGCCTCAACTTCTAAGCTATACAGTTCACCCATTATATCAGAATTCTGTATATTAATGGTAAAAATAATATGAGATAGCTTTCCACTCTTCATTTAGCCAATATGCTTTGTATGCCATCTCTACTTAGAACTCCAGAGGCATGGAAAAGTAAGTGCT